>JAZAYU010000869.1:0-132415 GCA_038501625.1 Corbicula japonica | reverse complement strand
GGTTTTTACGTTTATGATTTAGACCGGTTCCGACTGGAAAACACGCCTTAAGATTCTTTACAAAAAATAATTTATTCAACATTTTACGAAACATTTTAAGAGATTTTAAGTGTGCTTGTGAACATTTAATGCTGTATCGATGCGAATTACTACCAGCGGTTGAATATTTAATGTTACAATCAAGCTGTTAAACAGACGGGAGAACAACAAGAAAGGATATAACTCTATGTACAATTTTATATTATCATAGATGTTAATTAAATTTAGAGAATCGTTAACACTGTAGTAGTTATTGTGAACGTTGCTTGAAGATGACAGCTAACAGCATCGTGTGTCACGTGAGGTTGATAGCTCTAGCTATTGCGGCGGTTGTGTTGTCGCTGATCGTTCAGATTGCTGGTTTCGTCGCTCCTGGTTGGAAATACGAGGATAACGATGCAGAATCAAAACATACTGGCCTATGGTACTACGTTAATTGCTTAGCCAATTCTGGTTGCACACACGGATCAACACCAAAGGATATACCACAAGGTAATAGCGGCATAGCAAAACTTGCTGCGATATTCTACATAGAGTTTCAAATGGAATCACAAAATCCCCTCTGATCGAACTGAGCATGAATTCATTTTTCGGCGTTAGCTGTCTAAGCTCACTTTTGACCTAGTTTTTGGACCAATGAAATGTTGTAAATAATACTCGTATTCTCTTATTATGCAGAGGGGAAATGAAATAAACTATTTCGATTGGTAGCTATTTACACCAGAGAGGCATCCAGCAGGGTGGAGAGGTATCTAGTGGGATTTTTATTAGTATGCAGCGGAAAAATCAAATAGATTAGTTCGATTGGTTGTAAGTGGGTGTTGTATTGGAGGAAAAACATATTTACGATTTAAGTAACCAGTTAAGTCAATATTGATGGCTTAAATACAATATTATATGGAATATTCTTGGGTGTCAGGTAAACACCTGCATACAATACACAGTGTAAAACGAAAGAGAAGTGTAGATATTCCTAGTTCTTACTGGTTCCTTTCTTGTTCCTTTGATACTGATTGTTAATTTCAAGTACGAAATACAAGTTCATTGTGGTGTAGTGGCTAACACTCTTGCCTCTGAAGCGGAGGCCCCGGGTTCAATACTCAGGACGGACACTTTTTTTAAAGTTAATATACGCAAATCTTGTAACAGGCTGTTATTATTTATATTTATTAAATTTCAAGGACATTTATTCATCTTGAATTCTCACTCTACACGAGGTATTTTATTGAAACTGCATATTTTGCTTCTTTAATTGACTTGTTATCACTGAATGAAATTGTTGCAACAGCTTCAATATTTTTTTGAAAGACACTTTCAATAAATTTATTAGTTGTCATGATTCGGTCGCTTATATCTCTAAGTCATACTAAGAAGGCAGGGAGGGTTCGTCAACAACTATAACAAATTTAAAAAAAACTAAACTGTGTCTGCTTTGCCTCTCTGTATTTCTTTCTTTCTTATATACATGTATATATAAATCTTTTCCATCAACGCCGTTTATCTTTTTTAAAGATATTTCTTGTTTCAAATGATAATAGTGTGGAAAAGTTCCCTATGGGAATTAAATACTTTCCAACAGCTTTACTTCCCTTACGTGAATGACGTTTCTACTTTTATTGAATACGCATAGTCCCGTTTATGTAAAATGGAAGAAATGATGTGTAACTTGTCATTTTCGATCATTGAACAGGTTTATACATTATGAGTTCAAAATTTGTGTCAATAGCATACTTCCGCCTTATTTCTTTTACATCATTGTCTTTAGTTCTTATGTCGTCTTTTTGCTTTGGTTTATCACTGTAATGTCATTTGATTGGTCAATGACACTAGTACATAGAAGGTGCTGACTTTGATGCAACTTGATCGTTAAATATTTACTTGAGAACTATACTTTCTGGTTTCAGACTTCCTTGCGTACCAGATCGAGGTTCCTATAGCACTGGCGGCAATCATGTTGGCGCTGCTGTTCCTGATAGTGCATTGTGTTCGTAGGCGAAGGAATCTGACCGGCGAACTCGTCACCTTCCTCGTGGTAGCCATAATCTGTTGCATTACGTCTGGTATGTTAACATTCTCGATTGATGATTGTCTGGAGCAGGGGCCGATTAGATATATATGGTTTGTTCGGTAAAACTTTAACAGTTAGAGGCGTTTTCAATTATTGCTTAATTATAACTGATTCCATCTGTTTCGGTAATGTTTAAGAATTGAGATTTTTTGCAATGTTTTAAAGTTTTAATACATTAGCAATGAAGTAATTCGTTGCTTGCAGTCTTCCCTTGATATTGTCCGTGACTTTCCTCGTGGGTTTGTTGAATATGTTATAATCGAAAAAAACAATCCGAATCCTAATAATGAGTTAATGATTGTATATATTTAAGTTTGCAAACGGAGCACGAAGAACAAAATATTTGGTTTCGATTTATACCTAGATGTAATAAAGTACACTGATTTTTGTAATTGTAACTGCTTTCTAAATCAATCCGAAACGTATATGGTATTGCCAAGGGTGGAAATGCTCTTTCTACAACATGGCATGGGTTTGCTAGCCGTTCCAAGGCGATAAACAAGTGGGTTCTCTTTTTCATTAATTGTTTGTGGTGTCTATTTTGAATTTGAGTTTTTTATTACCCATGCTCTTTTTTCTCTATTTGTTGGCTGTGAGGGGAGGGTGTGTCTTCTGCATGTGGCCATTCTTGATTTGTACATTTTACAGTTTTGTACATATATAAGATTGTAAATTAATCACTTCTTTTTTCTCAACAGGTATATTGGCTATGATTGCTGCGGGAACGCATGGTTATACTCTTCATCAAGAACAAAAGCGGGGTTTTAGCACAATTTTCCCGTACGCGTTGTTCTTGACGGGGCTCGGTGGAGTCATTGCTACACTAGTGGGATTATACCTTGTGATCGCTGTCAACCAGATCGCCGTGGTTAACAAATATGTCCAGAATGGAACACCTGTCACACACATGTAGACTACACCTAAATATTCTGTTTTTATACTGTGACAGACATGTCGTATATAGTAGTATTGTACCTTATTGCACCATCATTAATTTGTCGTATTGCAACAGTACTGAATTGCATTAAATGTACATATGTTCAAGTTACTATAACTTGAGCTTCCCACCAGAAAATGACATTGTGTCTTCGACCAGTTTGCATGACGTGACTAGTTGGGGTCGCTGATGAAGTTCATGAGAGGGACACGAATATAAGAATCAGACCGGTGACTTCTATAACACAGTTTGCTCTGTGTTGACAGTATATATTATACGATATTCTTTTACTAGAAAAAGTTGTCCAGTAGCTGCGTTTTCTCTCCGAAAGTGGTCGTAAACACTTGTTAGCCAATATATTTTACACAGCTCTACTATCAACGTTAGTACCAAATATTTCGATAAATGTTAGCCGCAGATTATTCTTCATTTGATATGGATTCGGTGGCTTGTGTGTGTATATATTTTTATATTGACAAATTTTTTATAAATCTGTTTCCTATAATTTTTCAGTGTTTAAACATGTACGAACTGTATTTCAAATAATAAATGCAACCGTACGTAAAACAGTTTAACTCGTAATGACAACGCACACGGACAATGTAAACTAGCATATTCAACAAAACAAGTGTATTTCATATTCATATAAAATTGGTAATATTTTATAATATATATGCGTGCTTGACTTCATGACTACTTCTGTCAATATGAAAACAGGCTCGGCTGTTTTCCCTACAGATCTATTCATCTTGTATGTTTCATTAAGTCGTGACATAAATATTTTAATCGCCTTGATAAAACGAATATGAAAAGCAATACCATGTCTATATGAATGTTAAATATGTAAAGCTAACATATTAAAGCGAATAGCGTAATTCAGTCAGCGTCTATACGCACGAATATATAAGCGCATATTTTCGGGGTTTTTTAGCTTTAAGTTTTCAAATCGCGAATATGCATTTAGTTTACTTCAGATTCATAAGTACTCATTTGAATGACTTCAAAGTGCTGCTATACGATATAAACACGGTTACAGGAACAAGCATATGTTGATTGTTTGTGACCATCCATGACCGTGATGTAACGGTGCTAACACCACAACGTTAGGACAGGCGCTTTACGCTCCCTCTGGAATATCAAGTTTTAACTTTTGTTTCAAAATAGATTTAATAGTTAATTATTGTCTCAACCATTTACATTCATTACAAAGTCATAATACATTACATTAATCATTACATCATAAATAAAACAAAAAAAAAATGAAGAGAAATTGTAATATATGTTGTCGATAGTAAAAGAGTAAAATTCCACGATCGAAAGCACTCGTCAGACGGGCCAATGCAAGCTGTTAAGTTCAACACAACATTATTGTTTCGCTACACACAGAAAATTACACAAATCACCGCTTGCGAGGATCTTAATTATGTTACATGAATTGTTATTTGTATGAAAATGACAAAAAGCATGTTGCTAAACTGTCTGACATTTCAGGTAAGAAATATTTAAGAATGTGGATGTTACAACGAAAATAATTGCTAGTATTGGAAACAATTTAAAAAACGATATGTTCTGAAACGCTTTTGTGAAGGGATGTGCCTTGATTTATATGGATCTTATCTGTTTTAAATTACATCACAAACTGTGTTCTTCTTGTTTCAAAATATTATTATGCTAATATATTATTTTATACTTGTGATTATACAGTACAAATTATATGTTATAGCAGACAAATAGGTGATAGCCTTGTCGTACAGGTTTTCGGGCTTCCGATTTGCATTTTCATTACTGTATAATAGGTTACTATCCAATATTTTGTACTGATTTATTGTACATATATGCGATCGTTTAGACTTGAAAACTGGATTATAATACTCTAGCAGACGAAATGGATCTCTTTGAACTCTTTTACAAAATGACAATGACTTACATCTTGTTTATTATGTAACCCCATTTTGTAATTAAAGATTTTAATTATAATTGAATGTTTAATGAGGCCAGATTTATTTACATATTTTGTAATGAAATGCTGTTAAATCAATTGTGATTTATTAGTTTAATATCCTTATTATTATTTAAATAACAATTAATTTAATAACTAACAAATAAAGCAATTGTAATAAAATATGCAACATTTGGTAGTTTTGGCATGTTTTGAGAGTGTAGCCAACTTCCATATATATGTTAAAGTGATATAAATTTATTAAATTTATACTATGATCAAGTGTTGTCCAGGACTGATTTAATATGGCATTTGTTGGCGGACTGGGAGGCACTATCGCGAGTCCCAGTGTGGGTGGAAATTTCGACAACCGGTAGGCCCTGTCTTTTTCTCATACGCTTTAGAAAAACACACTTAAGTAGCATGGAAACCAGTCTCAAATCTCAAGCATATGATTGGCTGAAATGGCGACCAGTCGCTCGAAATGCTTGAGATTTGAGACTGGTTTCCTGTACAACTAATTATGCTCATTCTGAATGACGAAATATTCGTGCTTGGAAGTCTTGGTAAGCACAGCGAGGCACGAACTCGGGTTCTATACTATGCCGTCACCTATGAAATAAGGTGCGGTAGGCACTTGCAAAGGTGGCATTTAGAACAAAATCAACAGTGAAGGGTAAGCATAATATTTGATTTACACACAAAATAGCACATATGAAAAGAACAAAGAAAGTACTGCATGAAGGAGGATTTGCGTTTGACATGTGGTGATTTTGTGATACGATATAGGTATAATACAGATTATGTTTAAACATCTGCAGTAGTCCGCAGGGTGAATGTAGGCGAAGACCGACAGCAATTTCCCATCGTTTATGGTGTTTTGCTCATGTTCTATGCAAGTTAAATAACAACCGGTATGCTGATTTGAATCTATCCTGGAAAATACAGCATATCTGAAAACATCTGTGTCCAAGGTTATAAAACTGAGCATGGAAACCAGTCTCAAATCTCAAGCATCTGATTGGCTGAAGTGGCGACCAGTCGCTTGAAATGCTTGAGATTTGAGACTGGTTTCCAAACTCAGTTTTATAACCTTCAGCCCAGATGTGCAATTGAGAATTGTGTGTCAACTAGTTACCGTCTGCTTGGGTATTCCCTTACGAAATTGTAAAACAAAATGGGAAAAATCCGTTACAGTATGACGTTACATTCTCCCATTTTCTAAACAATAATAATTAGATATTACCTTTAAAGAAACAATTTTACATAATAACGGCCACTTTGTACGTATGATTTTTCAAATTATTAGTTCAGACAGAACAAGTGTTGATAGTTATAGATATACATAAGAGTTATTATTGGCAAAATTTCCCAGATATCTTATGTACGGTTACTCTCAAAAGAAGAAACAAGCAAAACTGGTAACTGCTTTTCTTATCACATTAGGAGAGGTGTTGTCTTAAGCGGTAAACGGATCAAGTTAGGATGCGTAGTAATTCAAGTTCCAGAGACGACGGGAAAGAAAAGGTCCCGCCTTGCAATGCTGAGGGAACGCATTCGTCAGTTCAGTATTTGGTTGTCGGAAACCGAGGAACAACAGGAAAAGGAGCACGTGAAGCGTCGGAAGGAACGGAATAGCGCGAAGGTTCGCCGCGTGTCTCTGACTGCCTTAAAACATCTTCGGTATCTGTACATTATAGACGTTATTTTGTGGTTTGTTGGATTAGGAATAACGCTCTGTAGCATAGTTGAGAGCGTAGGTCGTGAAACAGTATTTTACAAGCACAGACATATTTACCAAATAATAGGACCTTGCATATTATTAGTAGCGGTAGTAACTTTGCTTTTTGCAACAGGACTAAAACACCACTTAAGAACAAGAAAAGCTAAAGGGCAAACCTTCCTAAAGCCTTTAAAGAATGAAAAGAACGCTACATATGACAAGGATTCGGATGAAGATTCTGGTACTGTTAGAGATCTAGAACTCGAAGTAGTCATGCACTGCTACGCAGAACACAATACCAATGAAAGGAACACTTTCAACATCACACAAACACCAAACTGTAGCATGCAACGCGATGGAGAACTTTCGGGTAAAGCAATAAATATAGATTCACAAAATGAGGACTCTAATGTAGAATATCCCATTGAAAGTAGAACGGTTACACCGGAGCATATCTGGAGCAACAGAACGGCATGGGCAAAATCGAAATGGATGAGGAATCAGGCGTCTTCAACAGAATCACTTTGTCTCCGAGATGTCTCCGAAGAAGTTCCATGTTTAAATTCAGAAACAGAGGCAGCTTTTAACATCAATTATAATACATAATCTAGAGTTTCAAGCCTCTGTAAAAGCAGCGGTTCTTGTATAAAGACACTAGAAAAACTATAACAAACTAAAATCTTGTTTGTAAATGTCTTCTTGAGTGTTTGTTTGTGACTTAGTTATCTGGATAGGTAAATATCTTATTTGATCTGGATTTTTTTTTAATACTTTATGTACAAAGAAACAAAAGGACGACCAGGGGCTAGGCATGGGCAGTAACAGACATATCCATTACTGCCGATGAACAGGCTCAAGCATACCGAGCCTGCAATATTTTCATATTTGTCTTGTTCATAGGTCTTCAAAGTTTCTGTCTATTTCATTTATTCTCTCAATATGGATAAGACATAACCAGAAATCATTCCAAATCACAGATGCACGGACTATTATGTTTAAAATAAATGTATGAACACGGACATTCAACAATGTAATACTTTATAAAAGGCAAAACCTAACATCATTAAGTTCAACTTTACCGATTTTCTAACGACTCACCCGATAACTGTACAATATTTATTGTGGTTTTATTGCTAAATGGTATGCAGTTTGCATGCTGATATCTTTTCCCCAAGTCTAAAATGCATCTATTACTATTTTAATTACGCTACAAATACCATTTATTTACCTACGCATTACGACGTGTATTTAAGTATTTGTTGTATGAGAGGTATGCAGTCATCACACCCATCAAAATTATCAAACGATTTTTCGTAATGCTGTTCACTATTTTCTTCTTCCAGAATGTTTACGTTTTACCTTCAAACTGTTAAAGCGACTATTTATTTTCCCATTTCATTTTCTTTACTTTTTACTAAAAATATCTTTGTGAAAAATCAGTTGAAGCATTTAATTAAAATCAGAATGAATATCAGTTAATGTCTTATCCTGAATCTGGCACCTGTGAAAAGAGAGAAGTTCATACATTGCGATTTCAGGAAACTACTCAAAACTGAAATACCAGGTAGAGTTGCGGTATTCAATGGCTGAGTTGAAATTACATTCTTTTTGCGTCTTGGTTGTTTTTCTTGGTGTTATGATTTGTAGCCAAAAAGTTGACATCTTTCGGCGTCAGAATGTACGTTCTCAGTAACATTTAATGAAAGTTAAACTGAACGTTCTAAGGCGGTGGCCCCATGGGTTCTAATTTTCGTTAATTGTTTGTGGTGTCTTATTTGCCTTTAACATACACTTAATCACAATGCTCTCCTTTCCTCTATTCTTTTTCGCTGCTTGGAGAGGCTGTGTTTTGTGAGTGTGGCGATTCCTGATATGCATATTTCACTTTTAAAAAAGATTATGACAGCATTTTTACAACCAAGATGAGTAAGTTCACGAGCCTTTTCCGAAATACACCGAAACACGCTTATGATAGCACGTATTGCTTAGTGCAAATCTACAAGGTATTTTTGTGAGTTTTACTTGGTGGTTCGTCCATTTTACTGAACTTGAAGTGTACTTTTGTGTACTTTCGAACATCGTATTTACTGGTGTCGTTTGTATACATGTCTCATGCTGTACTTGTTTTCTCTACAATAGATTATTAAAAGACTTTGAAAGCCACTGAACACGAACAATATGAAGATATTGCAGGCTCGGTTTGATTGTGCATCTCCATGTGTAGTAATGGAAATGCATATTACTGCCCAATCCACTTTTTATACCATATACAGTGAAATTTTGATCCATCCCAAACAGGGGTTTTCATATGGCAATGAACATAGAACCTCCAGGGAGGTATTTTTAGGTAAATACAATTCCATGATTGAAGGGTTTCCCAGATAAAAGACTGGATTTTCTTTTCCTAAAACGCCAAATGAACAAACTCGCCACCCATATTCCTGTCGTGTGGTGCCGTTCCTCGCCGAGTAATAGGGTTACAATATTTCTACCCAGAGACGATGCTGCCATTGCAAAATGTTGGCAAAAAGAGATGGGGTTTTTTACCTACACTGAACGGGTTTTACGCGCAGCTTTCAAAAAATAAATATTACAAATCTTTTAATTTTTACTAAAGAGAAAATACATTACCCTGAATATTAACTGTGTTTATGGCCCTCAATGAGTTTAACAACTATTCTTCACACGTTATGTTGATGATTAAGAATAGCTTGATGTTGAAAAGACCATTTTGCCGTCTTAACAGGAAGATTTATCAAAATTAACTTCAGCAAAGTAAATTAAACCACATTTCTTTCTAAATTTTTCGAAAGGAAAGCTACCGACATGACATGTAGAACATATCGTTTGATTTAAATACCGTTCACTTTCCGGTTGAGAGCGCATCATCTTAAAGGATCTATATGTCATTTACCTTTTCTCTTATAATGTCAAATTGATCACTTAACCTTGAAACGAGCTATGTGTATCACCAATCGCGAATTACATTTCGTTAGTTTAATCCCCGACATTTTTGACCGATTAAAACGCGTCCATAATATGGGTATTTCTCAGTTACCTTAGCCTGGACAATTTATAAAAGAAAATAAACAAATTTAGATGCAATCTGTTTTGTTTTCAACTGAATATGCTTTCAATGACGGTTCTACGGTACAATCTCATTCTCTCGTACCCTAGAACTTCATGTAAAGCTCGCTCTTGTGTGAAAACAATTTGCCACTGAATCTGCTTTTACTGACAATTCTACGGTGGTAACATGGCGGTTTCTCGTCTTCATTTAAAGTCTGCGATGTTTATTTTTGAATAGGATAAAACAACTTGTGCACTGCAAAACATGACCACCATTTCTGATATCTGGGCTCAATATCACAAAACTGTGATTGGAGACCAGTCTCAAATCTCAAGCTTGATTGGTTGAAATGGCGACTGGTCTCAAATCTCAAGCATTTGGTTGGCTGAAATGAAGACCAGTCGCCATTTTAGCCAATCAGATGCTTGAGATTTGAGACTTATGTCCAGTTTTAGTTTTATGATCTTTATGATCTTAGACTCTGGCGTAGTTTACTTCGCGTTTCAATGAGGCTATATCAGACACCCAATAGTTATATTCAACTTGAGTAATGATTCGGTGTCATATTACCACACCCAATCTTGTACAACGAGAAATCGTTTAAAATGAACATGAATAATACACTATGATAGTGACACCGAGGGTGAATAGAAAAATAGTTTGCCGTTTAATGATTTTTTTTTCTGTAATAAACTTACGCTGTGTGTTACAGTATTAGTATACATAATTTCGTAATGTTATATTTTGTTTACTCTATAGAAGGATTAAAAAGTATATTTACGACACATGAAATATCGACCACTCAACGTTGAAATAAATTAAGTTATTGAATGTCATCTAGTAATTTGTAGTGCCAAAACGTTTGACTCAGAAAGGCGTTATATGTTTACGGATGAGATAAATCTAGTGGTATGCACGTGACTGTGTTCGTATAGTATGTCTATCTGTTTTGCTGTTTACGTTTTTTTGCATGCCTGCTTTAAAAAAAAATCTTTTCATTTCCGAAATTGACTCCATATTTTTAATTTACTTTCTTTTTCGAAGTATTAAGACTCTCAAATCTCTTAACTTTAAATGTATTAGAAAAGTTTATTCATGAATATGCGTCTTGCTTTTGCTAGCATAACAAAACTGGTTTGGTTTTTAAATTACCATTTTACCTGTAACATTGTTGTGCGAAAATGGATAAAAGCCATCGAACATGAAAAATATTAAAAATGTGCAGACTCGAGTTTGGTTTCTTAGTATAATCATTGAAGCTAAACATTGATCGCTTAAGCAAACCCATTTTGAGTTACATGTTTCAAATAATTAAATATAACATGCGAGCAGTCATAGTATTACCATTACGCATTTTAGGAGAGACAAGCGTGCGAAGCGCGATACTGCTGGCTTGCGTACTGGTTGTCTTTCTTGGTGTAATGATTTGTAGCCAAGTTGACATCGAGTTTATGATATTGTATGTTAGACAAGTTTTGAGTTTCGTGTCGCTTGGTGGCATAACATGGTCAATCAATTATCAAAATATTGAAGAAGGATGACAGGACAGTGCGTTAAAGACTGACCGAGAGGGCATTGAAGAGAAATGACCGGGAGGGCGTTGAAGAGGAATGGCCGGGAGGGCGTTGAAGAGGAATGACCGGGACGACGTTGAAGAGAATGACGGGACAGGGCGTTGAAGAGGAATGACGCGGCAGGGCGTTGAGGAGGAATTACGGGGCAGGGCGTTAAAGAGGAATGACATGGCAGGGCGTTGAAGAGGAATGACCGGGAGGGTGTAAAGAGAATGACGGGGCAGGGCGTTGAAGAGAAATGACAGGGAAGGGCGTTGAAGTGGAATGACCGAAAGGACATTGAAGAGGAATGACCGCGTGGGCGTTGAAAAAAAGCAATATATGCATATCAGGAATCGCCACACTCAAAAAACACAGCCTCCCCACGCAGCGAAAAAGAAGAGAGGAAGAGAGAGAGCGCATTTTTTATATACGTATGTCATAAGAGAATGCCGAGGCAGAGCGTTGAAGAGGAATGACAGGGCAGGGCGTTGAAGAGGAATGACGCGACAGGGCGTTGATGAAGAATGGCGGCATGACGTTAAAAGAGTAATGACCGGCCATGTAGTTGATGACATGGGTGCACAGGGGATTGCCAAGGTTGTTCCTTCTTTTGATGGGGATAGTAAACAATTTAAAGAATGGATAAAAAGTATTGAAAAGTATGATCTCTTGGTTGGCATGACTCAAGAAAGTATAAAATTAGTGGCATACCAAGCAAATAAAGGAGTAATCTTTTAATATCGTTTGCGAACTTAAGGTTGACAGTAGAAGCCAGGACTGTTAGGTCAAATTAAGGTTTAAAATTAAAAACACATAAACATAGAAAAAAAGTGTAAAAAAGTAAAAATAAAAAGTAACGAACGAATGTTTTGTATAAGTGGATGCAAATGAATATTTTTTATGTATACCCTACGTTGGTAGGAAGCCCTATATTGATAGGATGAAGGTCTAGGATTAGGACCTTGGTATTTCGTGAGGTATGTTTCCTCTGTAACGATTTACCGGTAGCGCTCTAATTTTGAGGGCATATCGTAATATGTCTACAGCGATGGTTACGCTGACGCTACATATTTGTATGTGTTCCAGTTTTGGGGGCATGTCATTTTTACGGCGTTAATTACGCTGGCACATTAGAATTTCTGTGAATGAATGAGTTGCGAAATTGATGTACAATTTTAATTTTTTTTGCTTGTGTAAATTACCGTATTTGTAATTTAGAATTATAATTGCTTTGAGTCTTATCAAAGTACCGTGTTCATACGCGACTATGCTCTTTTTATACAATAAGCAGGTATTTAAAATTGAAAGGTACCACCGCACATTGGTAGACCAAACTAATCGTCCTTTAAGATCTACGCAATATGTTGTACCTTTTGTAAGTAATGAATCAAGTTCGTCTGACATTGATGATGAAGAAATTATCCCAGTAGCGAAATAAGCTAAAAATATCGAAAACAAAGAGAAAATTCAGATAACGAATCTGACAAACCACTGATGGAGTTAAAGAAAAGAATAAACTAGAGAGATAATTATGATCATTATCCTTCTGATAACGCATCTAATTCTGACAGTTATTTTTCTTCTCGATCAACTACACCTGTTTCGCAGTCATTAAACGTTAATGAAACTTCTGTTTTCCAAGATAAAAAAGTAATGAAGCCTGTGTTGTTTCCGATAACAATGTTAATGAGTTACAAAACTTAGACTAGGTAGACAAAAACAGAGATTGAAATTCCAAATTGGGGAATATCATTTATCACTTTCTTGTTGATAACGTTGGCAATTAACTAATGTTGTGCATCTGTCGAAAATGGGGATGTTTCTCAAAACTCTATTCTGCTAAAGGTTTGTGTGAGTATGAATCGTCAAATACCAAGAACATTGAACTGAACAAGATGCCGGCTCAGAATTCCGGGCAGAATGTTTCTTCTGCAGAGGGACAAACAACCCTCTCATCATCACGTAGACCAGTGGATCGAATGATACGTCTGATATATCCACGTCTGTCAACAGAAGATAAGGCAGGAACTGAGACAATTAACCAGACTCACCTGTGAACATTGAGAACTTATCATTAGCAAGTACACTAATGATATGAACATTTTATTGTGTGTTTATCTAGCGTAGATTTCTTCAGTCTGGACTAGCTGTAAATATTAGTAGGAAGCCAGAACTGCTATTGAGAGAAAACAGTAAAGCAATTTAATGTAGTTCTGTCGAGATTGTATATATAGCCCAATAGGCCAAGAAGACCTGTACCACACTGAGGATAGTAATTAGAAAGTTTAAACGTCAGCAACAACAAAACTAAAGCAAGAACGATTATGATATCCAGATGAACGATTGAACACCTGCACAAGTTAATACTGACAATCTTAATCTTCTTAGAGATGAAACAATGGTTTCCCCCTATCAGTCAATGCCACCAGTAAACGGATTTATGTTATTGGTTTTCGGAACTTGTTGTTAAACACGTGTCGACAAGAAGACCGGAAGTAATTGGGACATTTCCACGTTCGAGACGGATCAAGACGAGGATTAACTTGTGATCATGAAGTGCCTTAGTGTTTTATTTCAAAGTAATTTATTTAAGCTTATTCTCTTTTCATTTATGTGTAATTGTGTAATTTCATTAAAACCGTCGTGAGTAGAAAGACTAACAGGCACAAACTCTTTTTATTATATACTAGTGAACGGACTTATTTAGTTTTAAAATAATAAATTAATATTCATTATTTCAACTTAGTGGTGGACGAATGTAACAAGATAGGTAACAAAATAGGGGTCGGGGCATTATTATTTTGGTGTGCACAAGTTTAAACTTTTAGTGATTCGCCTCTTTAATACCGTAACACTTTTGTTGCCTCTCTGATAGTAGCAATGCTAATTTACCTGGAGAATAATTTTCCCAGAATTATCATTGGCTATCACTGGCAGATTAAACAAGTCTGCTAGAGAGAGTCTACCTGTCAATCAAATTTTGAACAGGTACATAACACCTGGCAGGCCTCGGAAAGTTTAGAGTTTCGAAGAGAATTAGTTTGGGGTTTGATCTGGAAAGCTTAAGTTATGGAAGTTTTGGAAAGCTAGTCATAAAGAAGTTTAGTTTTGGGTTAGATCTAGAAAAGTTGTCTTAGAAAAGTTTGGGTACTTAAATAAGAATCGCGGAATATTTTGGATGGGCTAGTAGTAACTTATAGAAATAATAAACGGTAGAAGCAGGACAGTGTTCTTTTATTCAAAACCCACTATACGATCAAGGACAAATAAAGTGCTACAAGACGTTATTCTATTTTGGCGCCTATATGCCCAGGATTTGTCGACTGTTTTGTCGCGACCAACTGACACTATGAAATGCTGGACATTATCGTGTAAATCGTAAAATGCTGGACATTGTCGTGTAGATAGTGAAATGCTGGACATTTTTCAATTCAGTTTCTAATAAATCTGGATATCTGTATCTACTACAACCGTGAGTACGCTTTTATACTCTAGCAAATATGGCAGAACAAGAAGAATTTGTTAACATTTTTCGGTCTTCAGGGGATAAACTGACGGGATTATCGACATGGGTGCACAAGGGGTTGCCAAGGTTGTTCCTTCTTTTGATGGGGATAGTAAACAATTTAAAGAATGGATAAAAAGTATTGAAAAGTATGATCTCTTGGTTGGCATGACTCAAGAAAGTATAAAATTAGTGGCATACCAAGCAAATAAAGGAGTAATCTTTTAATATCGTTTGCGAACTTAAGGTTGACAGTAGAAGCCAAGACTGTTAGGTCAAATTAAGGTTTAAAATTAAAAACACATAAACATAGAAAAAAAGTGTAAAAAAGTAAAAATAAAAAGTAACGAACGAATGTTTTGTATAAGTGGATGCAAATGAATATTTTTTATGTATACCCTACGTTGGTAGGAAGCCCTATATTGATAGGATGAAGGTCTAGGATTAGGACCTTGGTATTTCGTGAGGTATGTTTCCTCTGTAACGATTTACCGGTAGCGCTCTAATTTTGAGGGCATATCGTAATATGTCTACAGCGATGGTTACGCTGACGCTACATATTTGTATGTGTTCCAGTTTTGGGGGCATGTCATTTTCATGCCTACGGCGTTAATTACGCTGGCACATTAGAATTTCTGTGAATGAATGAGTTGCGAAATTGATGTACAATTTTAATTTTTTTTGCTTGTGTAAATTACCGTATTTGTAATTTAGAATTATAATTGCTTTGAGTCTTATCAAAGTACCGTGTTCATACGCGACTATGCTCTTTTTATACAATAAGCAGGTATTTAAAATTGAAAGGTACCACCGCACATTGGTAGACCAAACTAATCGTCCTTTAAGATCTACGCAATATGTTGTACCTTTTGTAAGTAATGAATCAAGTTCGTCTGACATTGATGATGAAGAAATTATCCCAGTAGCGAAATAAGCTAAAAATATCGAAAACAAAGAGAAAATTCAGATAACGAATCTGACAAACCACTGATGGAGTTAAAGAAAAGAATAAACTAGAGAGATAATTATGATCATTATCCTTCTGATAACGCATCTAATTCTGACAGTTATTTTTCTTCTCGATCAACTACACCTGTTTCGCAGTCATTAAACGTTAATGAAACTTCTGTTTTCCAAGATAAAAAAGTAATGAAGCCTGTGTTGTTTCCGATAACAATGTTAATGAGTTACAAAACTTAGACTAGGTAGACAAAAACAGAGATTGAAATTCCAAATTGGGGAATATCATTTATCACTTTCTTGTTGATAACGTTGGCAATTAACTAATGTTGTGCCTCTGTCGAAAATGGGGATGTTTCTCAAAACTCTGTTCTGCTAAAGGTTTGTGTGAGTATGAATCGTCAAATACCAAGAACATTGAACTGAACAAGATGCCGGCTCAGAATTCCGGGCAGAATGTTTCTTCTGCAGAGGGACAAACAACCCTCTCATCATCACGTAGACCAGTGGATCGAATGATACGTCTGATATATCCACGTCTGTCAACAGAAGATAAGGCAGGAACTGAGACAATTAACCAGACTCACCTGTGAACATTGAGAACTTATCATTAGCAAGTACACTAATGATATGAACATTTTATTGTGTGTTTATCTAGCGTAGATTTCTTCAGTCTGGACTAGCTGTAAATATTAGTAGGAAACCAGAACTGCTATTGAGAGAAAACAGTAAAGCAATTTAATGTAGTTCTGTCGAGATTGTATATATAGCCCAATAGGCCAAGAAGACCTGTACCACACTGAGGATAGTAATTAGAAAGTTTAAACGTCAGCAACAACAAAACTAAAGCAAGAACGATTATGATATCCAGATGAACGATTGAACACCTGCACAAGTTATTACGGACAATCTTAATCTTCTTAGAGATGAAACAATGGTTTCCCCCTATCAGTCAATGCCACCAGTAAACGGATTTATGTTATTGGTTTTCGGAACTTGTTGTTAAACACGTGTCGACAAGAAGACCGGAAGTAATTGGGACATTTCCACGTTCGAGACGGATCAAGACGAGGATTAACTTGTGATCATGAAGTGCCTTAGTGTTTTATTTCAAAGTAATTTATTTAAGCTTATTCTCTTTTCATTTATGTGTAATTGTGTAATTTCATTAAAACCGTCGTGAGTAGAAAGACTAACAGGCACAAACTCTTTTTATTATATACTAGTGAACGGACTTATTTAGTTTTAAAATAATAAATTAATATTCATTATTTCAACTTAGTGGTGGACGAATGTAACAAGATAGGTAACAAAATAGGGGTCGGGGCATTATTATTTTGGTGTGCACAAGTTTAAACTTTTAGTGATTCGCCTCTTTAATACCGTAACACTTTTGTTGCCTCTCTGATAGTAGCAATGCTAATTTACCTGGAGAATAATTTTCCCAGAATTATCATTGGCTATCACTGGCAGATTAAACAAGTCTGCTAGAGAGAGTCTACCTGTCAATCAAATTTTGAACAGGTACATAACACCTGGCAGGCCTCGGAAAGTTTAGAGTTTCGAAGAGAATTAGTTTGGGGTTTGATCTGGAAAGCTTAAGTTATGGAAGTTTTGGAAAGCTAGTCATAAAGAAGTTTAGTTTTGGGTTAGATCTAGAAAAGTTGTCTTAGAAAAGTTTGGGTACTTAAATAAGAATCGCGGAATATTTTGGATGGGCTAGTAGTAACTTATAGAAATAATAAACGGTAGAAGCAGGACAGTGTTCTTTTATCCTAAATCCACTATACGATCAAGGACAAATGTGCTACACGTCTTTTTAATTGTTCTCGCACAGTTCCGCGTTCTTGTAATTTATTTCAGTTACCGCTATACAGAGAGAAAACAATCAGAAGTATGGCCACAGTGTCTCTACAAATTGCAAAATTATCTTTGATAACGACCAGAACCCTAGATTACATTAAGCAAATATGTATCATATGAAAAGCAAAGTTCAAATAAAAATGGTAAACACAGTTTGTTATCATGTACTTACAAGAGGGGCAAAACTAACAGAACACTATAACAGTATTTCCTGAACAAACAGCAACATTGTACGAACATTGCCTAAGCCGACAATTCAAGTCCTATCTATCCGTATAACGTAAAGCCGTTTGTTTTTTTTTTTCATAAGATATGAAGATCACGTTGGAAGTATGTGCGAATGTAGAAAGGTAAAAAAAGCAGTGAAAAAAGAATGGTTTTTCACAATCCGAGAAAATTCTGTAATTCAGTGAAAATTATCAAATAAAGTATGGTTCTATTACCAGAGCAATAAATATTTATTTACATTGGAAATTGTTATCTTCTGGGGAAATTTTATGTTAATTATAAACGCATTAAGGTGGAACGCGACACTTAGCAAAGTTTCTAATTTCTTTTGAAATCTGGTTTGATATTTATTGATGGTGACTCCTGTAAGAATCCGCAAACCGTTTTTCCATTTATCAAATAGTTTATTAGATACTTACCTTCAAATAGATGAAAAGGAAACTTTGAAAGCCGACGAACACAACAAATATGAAAATATTGCATGCTTGGTTTGATTGAGCCTCTTCATGGCATGGGCATGTAATGGAAATGCATATTACTGCCAACACCGCCTAGCCGCGAGCGCACCTGAATATTTACACCTATAAACATGAGAATTTTGACCAATCCAAAACATGGAACCTTCAATGCGGCATTTCCAGATTAATACCATTCAATGTTAAGCGGCGTATTGTCCCCAGATATAAGAAAGGGTTTGCCCTATACGAGACAGAAATAAAGAGATTAAAATTTTGAAAGGGGATCTGAGAATATAAATCCTGCATATCACAGACAACGCCAAAGGCAAAATTTGAAAAGCAGGAAATATATCCTTGTGGTGATTGAACAATATCCGAATTCGTATAGGCTGGGATATTGAAACCACACATCTTTGAACTGACCAAAATATTTAAACAAAGGCAATTTTAGAAGTACTACTGACATAGTACATACGTATCGTGCTCAACGACCTTCAAAGTACAGCACTGATAGCGTGTACGGGGAGACTTTTTACATCCGCCAAACGGCACATACAATGCTACTGTGATTTTGAAATATACTCGGCAAAAAAAGTTCTGCACACTTGGACATTTTATAAAATATCGTTTTCATTTCACATAACACAAGAAAATGATACATGTAAAAAAAACAGAAATTCAAAGTTAACTATGTAAACAAGTCGGAAATAAAATCCTATAAGTACTTTAAAAGCAATTCATTTTTAAAGTCACCAGGGGTCACTACACAAAAGTTGCAAAAATCACTAAAATAAAAGTAAGTTAATCAACAAAGATAAATCCGACATTCTTCCAAGCGTTGACTCATAAAATTCTCCAGCCGACGAATTTTACATTTTGGAATTAGGTTCTATTTGTAAACAAGGATTCCAGTTAGATCAACGAGCTGACCAACACCTGTACCTGCTTTTTCTTCTTTAGAAAGACGTCTAGGTTGCCGGTGTGGTCAGTCATCGGGAATGATGGTCAAATTAACAATTAAAACATTCCTTGGCGACAGTGAAAAACAACTTAATTTTGAATTACAGTTGTATTTTGCTAAAATATGATTAGATTTTGATTGTTTGTTGTTTTTGTTGTTGTTGTTGTTCTTAAACACTTAATGAAAAGGATGCCACTAATAAATGCAGAAATGAAGCTATTTCATTGACTGCACTGGTCTTCATTCATTCATTACTTGATCACGTGAGCGCTATATTTTGCTACTAAAAATAAATCGGCGAGTTCATTTCTTTTATCAAGTGCGTATCCTGTAAACACATTATTGGGATAGATGACTATATACTTTCCTGCATAGAAGTCTGTCTAATCTTAAACGTATTGATTAACTTTTGATTATAATAGTACGGAATAACGTCGTTTTTTGTGATTTTTTTCTCTCTCTCTAACACTTGCAATTCATTGTTGTTGTCTGTTAGTTTGTTTGTTTGTTTTTTTGTTTTGTTTTTGTTTGTTTTTTGTTAAGTTGATTAATTTATATGGGAAAAAAACAACAAAACACTGTTCCCAATACAGTACCCACAAAATTGTGCGATTTGTCTGTATAATTCTACACTTTGTCTGTTGTTACTATGTAACCTTGACGTAATAAAGTTTGTTGTTGTTGTTGTTGTTGTTGAAGCTATTCAAATCATCACTTACCTGTTATGACATACTTTTAGGTCAGTGACTGAGACAATGTGATAATTTTATTAATAAATACTCAAGTTTGAGTGTTATCTGGAAATGACTTTGTATCTACTACTGATTACATGTAACTTCATGTTGCTAGCATCACAGTGCATGGTTATAATTGCTGTAAAACAGGCAACAATGCCTTGATAGATTTCATACCTCTATCTAAACAAAGCCAATTTTGCAACTTTTGACTGTTGACCCCTATCATACTCAAACTGATATTTCACGGTTGTTTATCAACCAATTTTATTCCGTTTTCGTCTTTAACTCCGCAAACAATTAATCGTGTTATAAATGTAAATATTTATACCGGTTATTTGCTACAATTTAAAATTTACGCAAAAGAACACTTGTGTGCTGAACTGTTTTTGTTGGGTATGCATGAAAAGGGAATTTTAAAGCCGACGAACACGACAAGTAGGAAAATATCAATGTTAGATATCAGCGCAAGAAAATGAACGTTATCCAATTTCATTCATTTTAAAACAGATGAATTGGCGTTGAAAATACCTTTCCGGAGGTAAAAGATTTAACATATTGTGACCAATTTCGACAACGTTGTGTACCGCCGTTCATGCGTTAAAAATGACGTCGAGTTTTGCCCTTTTTCTGTCGACTTTTTCAAAATTGTGAAAAATTCCCGAATTTAATTTTTGATTTTTTTGCTTAAAAAGTTTGAGAAAAGCAATTCCAATGGAATAAGCGAATAAAATTTGGGGGTCACCTACTTAGTTATCGTGTTATTACCGTTTTAATTACCCCTCTCCCCTTTTGAAAAAATACGTTTTTTTTTGGAAATTTTAGAAAAAAAATTAGTTCATTAATTAACAACTTTTTCAAAAGACACTACAGATGAAGTTGTATTGAATTATCAAATAAAAATGACATCTAATCTAGTTTTCTTATCCTAATTTGTCAAAAATATCTTTAAAAACGTTACTACGGGTAAAAAGGAACATTCCAAAATTCGTATAATACTTACGTTAATTATTTGTATTCGGATGTTACACTTATAATTATCAAGTATTTCGATGTTATACTTACAATTTCATACATTGTGCTGTTTTCATCTTAGATTGTCAAAGCATTTTCGCAAAGGCGTGCTAAATTTATTTAATAGCGTTCTTAATTACTCAAGAAACGCACAAGATTTCTGTGTAAGGCATAATTTTGATGAAAAGTGTTCTAATCGTTAGTCTTTGCACGTAATAGAAATACTGTAGCGCCTAAATTTGTGCGCGGTGACGCCTTAAATAATTTAAAAAATATATTTCGTAGCCCCAGCAGATCTATAAAAGGAATATCTATCAATTCTAGTTAGCTAACGGCGTTATTAATTTTTGTCTTGTAAAAAGTTTAACGGATGACAAATAATCGACCAGCCGTGCGAATGTTTGATTTGTTCCTATTATTTTCTGCAAATATACACATTTTTTGCTTGTAAGCTGGAATTTCAAATGATTGACAGAGATTTTACCTGCATCTAAGGTAGTTTTACAGTTCCATGATGGGATGCTCCATTAGCGCGATCGTAACTGTATTTCATTTACCCATATACATTGTACTTCATATTGTGCAAATTCTAAATTCTTTCATGATTATAGAATAGTTCACAGTTTTCTCATAATAGCGTCAAAAATAGTATAGCAAAAACAATAGCCAAGTTGTTAGGTGGTATGTTGCTTGATTTTTAGTTGGTGACAGTGAGAATCGCACACAATGAGAAACGACACAACAACGGTGAAGGCCGCGGCGCGGAGGTATAAATACGTCCTTCGTTTTCTTGTTTATATGTTCTTTCTCGGAAACTGCTGCGACACATACACTGACCAAGCAGCATGTGGTTCCTGTACGTGTCTATTTCTTATCCGCCATAGATTGCTAAAAAGTTTAAGACCGGCGATTCCGTTCTTTTGTGCCGTGTATGTAGTTATGCGCAATATCACGCCCGGTAAACACTGCTTCCTTCACCAAAAAGTGATGTTAAGAAACGGAGGCATGTTCACTTCCGTGCTGGAGGCAACGTGATATGTTTTGTCAACAAAGGTGAGTACAATGTGTTTTTATTACAATTATTTTGAAAACATTTCTTGTTTCAAAAATCGGAGAATGTCATTCCATGTAAATATGATTAAACTTCATGTTCGACACCATTTTTCCACCAGATATTACAAACTTGCTTGTCTACAACTTTTACAATGTGAAAGAAACTTGAACATTTAGTAACTACCACCAAAATAATTGATTCTGGGGCCTGTTATTTTCTGCTATAGACATTTTATTGGTGAATATATAATAAATATGGTCTCCAGATGGTACCTGAACAGAACAGATATGACTAACTGTCACATTAAGCGAACTAAGCTCATTTTAAGTGCTGGAGGCATAGGGATGGTGCAGGCGGCATCGACGAGGTGCTGGAGCCAGGGCAATCTTTTTAACGTCTCCTTGTTTGCTATTACAATTCTAATTCATGTAAAATTTTACGTACGAACTCCATTATAACTTTACAATATCAGACTTTCGAAGGTTACTTAAATACATGTATTTTATTCTTTATTAAAATAGATGAGAAAAGAAAACTTGAAAGCCACTGAACACGACAAATATTAAATATTTTAAGTTTCATTTGAGAATGTTTATGACTCTCAGATACCGCTACTTCTAAGGCATTTTAAAATTCAAGTATCATAACTAATGCACATTTTACATGCTTAGTATTTCATAATCATGCAACAGTTTCATATTTAGTGTAAATCCATTTAAGATTTGCCATGAATTCTGGTACAAGAAAAACGATTTTCTTGCGAAATCTGCGGATTCTGAATATTCAAATTGGAGAAGAAGCTTTCATATTAAAAATGCACCAGAACCAGAAGGCTGCAGTCAATAGTGTATTCTATCTGCCAAAGACGGTTTGCCTCCACAAACTCACTGAAGAACTATACTCAAGGGGTTCACGTGCAAGCTAAACGACACATGTGTACAATATGTGAGAAAAGATTAAACAATATCAGATTTTTACTTTTATCTAAGAAAGGAACATGGTCGTGTTAAATATCAATTTTTTACCACAGAAATTATGAAATGCACAAGATGAGTAGTGGTATGTCGATGAAGAAAACTTTTCAGTGTGATTTGTGTCCAAAACATTTTTTGCAAACCCTTAATTAAACAGTATAATTCAGAAAACAGTCAACATCAATGATTCATGTTTGTGAACTCCTACATACAAGTATTTCACCAAATACTGCTAAAAAGCTTAATTTTGTTTATAATTGTTTATGTCAAGGTGAAATATGCATATCAGGAATCGCCACATTCAGAAAAAAACAGCCTCCCCACACAGTCAAGAAGAAGAGAGGGGGAGATAGCATGGTCAGACTTCAAAATTAAACTATAGTATTCATATTTATAGGTCAATGCGTATTTTATTACAATGAATTATATGCTTTCTTTGTTTTAAAAACTATATTTAAAGTAAATAAATCTAAATTAAATACCAGAGCTCTGGATTGAGAGCAGTCTTTACGTTTTATGGCCAAAAAAGTTTGTTTTGATGATTAAAAATACATGTAATTGTGGCAGTGTGCTTGTCAGTTTTTGCATTTGCCTGCTTTTGTAAGTAAATTACAATATGAGACTGTATTCTAGAAAAACCAGAGGATTTCATTAGTTCTTAATCAAGTACGAGTTTAGTATTACATTGTTAGGTATTATTTTAGTTAGTTTGTTTGTTTGGGGTTTAACGCCTGGTTTCAACACCTTTCTGGTTATATCCCTGGGATACTAACCAGTACTAACCAATTTCTCCGCAAGCGACTGACTGCTTCCTCACTTGAATCAGAGGTGAGGGACAAAGACGCAATGTCCGAGTTCAATTGTCACGGAGAAATTTTTCCCGCCTCGGCTGGGGATCGAACTCACGATCCCTGGATTGACAGTCCGATGCTCTATCCACTGAGCTAGCCGGGCGGGCTATTTTAGTTAGACATTGTTGTTAACATGTAGAACAACAAATAGTCATGTTTTCTTATGATCTCAGTTTCAAAAGAAAATAAATACATAAAATAATTTTTTACACGTTTAGAACTCCCTAGAAAGAAAAAGAAAACACTGTCCAGATTGAATCTGCTTGCCAAATGTTTATAAATGTATTTATGTATCACTGGTATAATGCGTTTGCAAAACTGAGTCTTGTCGAGTGCATTAACCTTGGCCCGTTTATTTTATACCCAAATTGACTTCTGAGTTGTTCTCCCTGTGGTTCTCCCGATGCTATGCAAAGGTTTATACAGTTTTTTCTCCTTTTGTAAACTTGAGCTCTTGCTTGTGTGTTGAATAAGTGGCTGCTGGATATAAAAATAAAAATGTATTCGATAAATTTGTTAAAATAATGAAAAAAAAATCAACACATTATCAATTGGATCGTAGAACGAGTTGACATTGAAATGCAAACGATTGATCATCAGTTACGTTTCATCGACGCTTCGATGTAAGCAGGACAAAATTGATCACCAGCTTCTCATTATGTACGCTTAAAATCAGGAATCTAGACTACCTGGTCTAGATTCCTGTTCAAATGTAAGCAATAAATGAATTGATCCTCGGCTTCGATATGTACGCTTTAAATGTAAGCAGCACACGAAGCGATTTTTAAGAAATGTAATAATTAGCGTAAGTTTTTAAAGTCCCAGTTAAAGTATAATGCATGGATGTATGTGGTTATCGTTGCAGTTCGACCCGGTCTAAGCTTCTTTCATTTATAATTAATATTGTATGAACCATATCTATATTGCTTTCGCGTATAAGCGTACATCAATTGTAAAAACCATGTTGGCTTTGGCTCCAGCACATCGTCGATGCCGCCTGCACCATCTCTATGCCTCCAGCACTTCCTTTAAAGTGGGCTTAGTTCGCTACATGTGCTAAAAAGTTTAAGACCGGCGATTCCGTTCTAATGTGCCGTGTCTGTAGTTATTTTAGCCATATCTGTTTTGTTCAGAGACCATTTGGGGACTAAATTTATTACATATCCGCGAATAAAATGTCGATATCAATAATAACAGGCCCCAGAATCTAACATTTTGATAGTCAAAATATGCAAGTTTCTTTCACATTGTAAAAGTTGTAGACAAACCAGTTTGTAATATCTGACGAAAAAAATGGTGTCGAACATGAGGTTCAAATATATTTACATGGAATGACATTCTTAGATTTTTGAAACAACTAATGTTTTCTAAAGAAAATGTAATTAAAAAATATTTTACTCACCTTTGTTGACAAAAATATCACGATGCCTCCAGCACGGAAGTGAACATGCCTCAGTTTCTTAACAACACTTTTTGGTGAAGGAGGCAGTGTTTACCGGTCGTGATACTGGTTATAGACTATTTTTCATCTACCCCCAAAATACCTAGTGTGTCAATAAATTCAATTTGCGGCATCAAAATTTTCATAACGAGTCAGTCGTAATGTTCATCGAGCTAAATACAATTACATGTATAAAGACAAGTTTTGCTCTTTTTATTTTATTTCTGTAGTAGCATTTTATTTTGCGGGGGCCAGTTTTCGCGCATAAGCCGTTGCGATGCCATAAAATTGCGCAGTTATATGTATATTACATTCAGAAACATTCATGATAAGCTAACACATGGTTAAATTTCACTGCACTTTCATTTCGCGCACGTTTTCTAGTGCGAATAACGCGAAAATTAGACCCGCGTGAAACATAATGATACAGTATCTCCAGAGGTTTCTCATAGCAGTTAGCCTTATGACGAGGATTTAGCCAAAAAGCCGAGTTTAATAATATAACTTTAAAATTATCGTGCAACATATGTAAGGCATGCTGACAAAATAACACCAGAGGGAACGTTTCTTAACAATGTAAAACTCAAAAAAAAAGGAAATTATTATCCTATATTAGTGTGCGGCATAATGCTGCATTTCCGTAATAGTATGCTATATTAATGTGTTAGTTTGCTGTATGCTACTGTAATAGCGTCCTAGTAGACCATGATTTTTTTTTCTTCTCTCCTACTGCAGTTTAAATTTTATTTCATTTATTTGTTCCTTGTTTACTCTGTGTTTGTTTTTTTGTATGTGCGTGCACGCTATAAGAACCAATGTTATAAATTTTATGTATATATCATTGTTTTACATGTCTTTGTGCTCTTCATATTTGGAGGAAATAAAGAATAAAGAATATATACCTTCCCTTAAAGCAGCGCATAATGTGTAAAAACATGTTTTATTTATTTTTTTGTTCTTCTTAAATAACCATAAAACATTGTAGTTGCTGTAATATCGTAGAATTTCAATAAAGAGTCATAAATTTACAGAAACGTCACTTTTCATTACACGTTTTTAAACGGGGGAGGGGTGCTGAAAACGGCCATAGCGCAATAACGAAGTCGGTGAACCCCAAATTTTATTCGCTAATTCGATTGGAATTGCTTTTTTAAATCTTTTTGAGCAAAATAATCAAAAACTAAATTCGGGAATTTTTCACAAGTTTGAAAAAGTCGACAGAAAAAAGGCAAAACTCGACGTCCTTTTTAACGCGAAAACGGCGTTTAACGGTAAAAAAACGTTGTCAAAACTTGTCCCATTACGTTTAATCTTATATCACCGGAAAGGTATTTTAGCGCCAATTCATCTGTGAAAAAATAAATGAAATTGGAAACCCAAATTTTCAGCCAGCTTCGAAAAAAGTGTTCGGCGAGCGTCGTCGACGTCACTGCAGAAAACTGGCGTTGATAGCTAACTTTGAAGGTGAACATCTAAACAACTATTTGATTAATCGAAAAACGGTTTGCGGATTCATGCTGGAATCATCGTCAATAAATACCATACTAAATTTCATAAAGAAATTCAAAAATTCGCAAAGTGTCGCGTTCCAACTTAAACGCCGTTTTCGCGTTGAAAAGACGTCGATTTTGCCTTTTTCTATCTACAGTTTCACTATTGTGAAAAAGTCTTAATTATTTTTTGTTCTATTTTATTTAAAAGTTTAAGAAAAGCAATTCCAATCGAATAAGCGAATAAAATTTGGGGATCGACGACCTAGTTATTGGTGTCAATTTGTATTTGATTATATTATGAATACATGCTCTCTTTTTCTCTACATTTTGGTTTCAGAGAGATACTGTGTTTCTTAAAATGTGGCTATCCCTGATAATGTTATGCATATTTCAGATTTTTACCGCTCTGCAAGAGAAATTACTTTCCGTCTTTAAAGAGGTTTTGCTTAGTTTCTTTTTTCGTCGAAAGTGCCACAACTGTAGATGGCCCTTAACCGATGCGATATAAACCATTTTGTAGGCATTCGTGGATATCATAGCTTCCTCTATATAATTTTAACAAATCACCTTAAGTTTAAGTTTGTTGAATTGTTAATGATCAAACTTGAAATATGATCCATATATGATCCGTATAATTGCTATTTCAAGCGAGACCTTATACACATTACGGAAGTGCGTCAGCATGATTACAGTCAACTAAAAGGTAATTGCATTTATTTTTAAACTTTAATAAAGTTGTTAAAGACAGTGGGTGTTGATTTTTATGAACAGATCTGTACAAAAGTTCTATTGTTTTTCCATTTCCTGTGTTAAATTATTACTTTTGGACGATTTTGATCCCTCATTAATTATAGAATACAAGACGTATATCGTATGACATAAACATGAGTCATCTAACGAAAAACTTGGGTTGGGGAAAATGATTACATTTAATCATGTTTACTTGTGTATGATTTAATATTTCACAAATATTTTGTTTTTACTTTTAACACAGATTAAAGTGTTTTGTATTTCTATTCCAATTATAATTTGTTGACATATGACAATCACGTGACCTTTCGTTAACTACAATGGCGGCTGTAAAAGGTGAAATAGAAAATCGAAACTACAAAAGATAAATTTTGTTGATTTACAATTTTTGTTTTTTGTTTTATTACTGATTTGTGGCTATTTAAACACTATTTAAAAACGTTTTCCGGTACTTTAAATGCACAAACAATCCGATTTTAAAGCTCGTTATTTTTACTTCTGTCGTTTGATCGTGGCTCTTGAAGGCAGATGACAAAAATGGGACCAACTTCGAATTAAGACACCCGCCTTGAACACATTTTTTGCTTTGTTGCAAAAATAGTTTTGGTCTCCAAGGATCCAAATTAATATAAAAGCTGACCGAGTTGTTGTTAACACTAGCTGAATTATTAAAATGCTTACCGTTTAAGTCCGCTGCTTGGGATGTCTTTGAAGAAGGTATCAGCAGATCTTTCAATCATCAACCAATAGTTCATTTTGTTAACACATTTATCACATACCTTCCGGTGTGGGAGTGTAATAACACCCGTTATATATTTTCGATATATAACTAGTTATATATCGTAGCCGAATCACTATTCATCCGCGTTATCAACAATCAAAACAAATTTATGAAAATGACTTACTTTTGCCATCTGACCACTTCAGACATCCAAGCAGCTTCTAAAAGGAATTGAAGCCTCCCTTTTGTTGATAATATCCACGGAAAAAATAACTTTCTGACATCTTTATTACTCCAAAATACGCCTATGATGAAATTCAACAACAGCAACAAAGCCATTTTCATTTCTTATAAATCGAAAACAAAATGACCCAGATGCTGACATCGTTTTCAGAACATCGTCGGTGTGATCTTACAACATCCCCGAAATAAAATAAAAAACACTAGAAACACATTTTCAATCCAAATTATGAGTGTTTATATCCAGCAAATTTCAATGTTGTCAATGTTGACCATATGCCGCTATGAAAGTTTACACAAATGACGTCATACAGTCGATCGATTTATTTAATAAAACACAACTTCAGAAGCCTATAACTGGTAGATAATTTTTCTAGACTCTAGCGCAGTTAATTTTATTTATTTATTTTTACTCATTTTGGCAAATGGGAAAACGGTAGGATAAATTCTTTGGGGACTAGCTTATGTATCACCCGACACGACCGAATTACACAGGTTATAATTTCACTCTACTAGGCGATAGAAAGGGACAATTCATGGATTTTGCTTGTTTTTTCAGGGTATGTGATAAATAGAATACATCATTCGTGTTCATTTTATACTGAAATTATTAAACTCGTCATCTAAATCGATATAAAACTCGGCAAAAGCCTCGTTTTATATCGATTTAGATGACTCGTTTAATAATTTCAGTATAAAATGATCACTCATGTTGTATCCTCTATTTATCGCATTTTTATCCAAACAATTTTGTCAAGGACTACTATGATGACTGTTTGAAGACTTTAGAGTTAAAGTTACATATGTTAAGTTTTTCTCCCTATTTGTGACCTGTCACTAGGCGAAAGGAGAATGTTGAAAGGCACCAAACACGGTAACAATTTCGTCCACTTAAAGTAAGAAGTCAATAAGCGCAACAGAAAATAATTTTAATTATTGAGTTTTTGGTACTAAGTGGACAAAATATTCAAAGTATTGCAAGCTCGATTTGACTGAGCCTGTTCATGGGCGACAAAGAAATGCATATCATCCACCTTTTTTCTCAAAAGGGCGTTTTGATAACAGCACTTACTATAGATGAAAACAATACTATTCCCCGATGAAGAAGTCAGTGTATAAGCATTAGTACTATTAAGGTAATTCATACAGACTATTTAAAGATAGCTTTGCATGTAAAAAATATTTTTCTTGTGTTGTTAATACCAAACACAGAGTAGCACTTACCAGATTTAGATGTTCGGCACACAAATTATTAATAGAAGAAGGTAGATACAGGAATATTATAAGAGAAGAAAGAATATGTAGATTATGTAATATGAATTTAGTCGAATCTAAATACATTTTTTGTTAATTTGTCCACTTTATAGAAAATTCAGAAGAATATGTTTACCTCAGCATTACTCTTCATGCCCTACTAAACAAAAATTTTCACAACTGCTGAAAACAAAACAAACCACATTGTTAAATAAAGTTAGCGAATACATATATGAAGCAAACTTGTTAAGGGAAAGTGTTCTTAATAAGTAATATTTTACCAACATTAAAAGGGGCATTTTTACGTTGGATCTATTATTCTATATAATATATTTGTGTATATACTTTATTGTGGCTGGATTTATATCTATTATTCCGTGACGGTATTGTTTGAATTAAAACAAATAATTAATCATACTTAAATACAAAAATTACCGAAAGATGTCATAACTTAATCCACATCTGATGGCATCTTAATCAATCACTGTCGTAATTGAAATCGGCTGTCTAAGAGTCATCACTGCACTGAAAGACAGATAATATACCACAAAGAACCAAATTCAAACAATATCTTAAAATTGGGTGAACATACAGAAAATTCATACAATTAAATGAAATATCTGTGAACATTAAAAAAACTCTTTTTTTTTTGCTATAATTATTATTATTATTTAGTATGTAGGTGTTCGACCATTCACTTAACCGGAAATAAACAATGACTACACACCTAATTAATATGCAGTTAGATATCCGGGATCCGGAAACCGGTATGTCGTCTTGGGTTAGTGAACTTTAATAGTAGTTTGTGTATATATTAATTATACTAAGCCCAATTAATAATATCAATATATACCATTTGATTTTCTTATATGTCTGAACCTTAGTGTATCTTGTTATACATATACTATAATATGTATTTATACCAAAACTTAATTGTGCGTTGTCATTCTTGTTCTCCTATGTCCATATTAGTCTAGCTTTGTTGTAAAATAATGTATGTTTTCATGTATGTTCTTTGATTTGTTTGATTGTATTCACTTTTGTATTTTTCGCTTATACATCTGCCATTGTTAAGGGCAAGAAACAATATTGTTGACAAAATTGAACTTGAACTTGAACATACTTCCGGATAGTACAGTTGTTGACCCTAGATAGAACATTAATATGGATATTGTAATTAATTATTTTTGATATATTAGAGGCGGAAAGTGCTTTATTTTGACAACTGGATTAGACAACATAGCAGGTACCACATTTTATTACTTTTCTAACAATTTTTTAGCAACAGTTGTCTTATGTTATTATTAATATTCATCTGTTTGTAACAATATAATAACAGTTTGTTTGGAAATTGTTGAAAAATGATTATTTATTTTTCACAACTCATCATCAGTACAACTGTACTATCTGGAAGTATGAATTACCTTAAGCGCGTCAGTTTGAAAATAATAATATTGTATCCGTCAAACTATACTAACATTTGTTAATGTTTCTATCAGACATTATTAGTTCCGCCCCAGCTGCTCATTTACTCGCATGCCTAATATCATTATAAAAACATTTATATACTACACAAATAAATCTTCCTTATAGTCGTCTAATCAACCATGTTTAAAAATATATGCAGATTAACCATATGATGTTGTTACCATCAATTAATAATTCAGACTTTCGCTGTTAAGCTGAACACAATAATGTGTCCACTGAATCATTTATTAACAGAAATATCATTTTTCTGAAAGATATTTTGATTTTATTCATTTTATCTTTTTATAAATAAGGGTATTTTATTTAAATAAAAAAATTATTTAAAAGAAGCAAGTAACTTACTAAGTCATTATACTTACTTAAGGGCCTTCCACACTCCTCCCTATTCTATTCATCGATAAAAAGAAAATTATCAAAATCTCAATAACGGCAAAATGCTGTGAAATGAAACTTTGCACAAGTGTATGTTATTAATGTATCTTTATTTTACAGATGGTAAGACATATTAGAAAAGTAAAGACAAATAGCGAGATCTAAAAATTCCCTCAACTTCCATTTACATAAATTCACAAAAACTAAATGACACAAAACATCATTTTAAATGCCCACATGAGTAATATGATACTGACAACAATTTGTTGTGTCCTCATGATTTACTTATGTAAAATTTACGAGATATTAGTAAAAGTGTGTTTGACCTTCAATTTCCTGGTCGCGTAAACGGATGACAATCACTGATTTCTCTTTTAATAGTTGAACGTTTTTTACAAAGTACACAACATTTTCTTGTCAGTATCATTGCGCTCACGAGGGAATTTAAAGTTATGTTCTGCATCGCCTAGTTTTTGTGAATTTATGTAAATAGAATTCAAGGAATTTTTAGGTCTAGCTTTGTTTCTTTAATTTTCTATTTTGTCTTACTGTATGCAAAATAAAGATACATTAGTAACCTTCATTTGTGCAAAGTTTCATTGAACGGCATTTTGTCATTACTGAGATTTGATGATTTTTATTTTATCGATGAATAGAATTGGGAGGAGTGAGGCGATGCCTTAAGCAAACATAAAATTAACTGTTAACATGCTCAAATATCTCTATTTAAATTATATAAGCCTGTCCATGCAATACTACACCGTAAATTTGAAAACACATATATTAACTAGAAATAGTTAATTATAATAACAATTTTAAATGTGTTTTTACAGATGAATTGTGACATTGATTTTCAAAAAAACAGTGCATGACTCATGTACCATGAGGTACAGCCTTCCGCTTGACATTTTATCCAGTCTTCGTCATAACGGGTGCATCGGGACATTCCCCGCCCCGCCCTGCCTCTCCCCTCTAGTCCAAATACTTTAGACTTCATGCTTGCTATTTTATATTTTGCCCTTTACTATCTAGCATGTAGTCTATTAAGTAAACGTTCCTGTTTCAATTCATGTAGCATTTGTAAACTAGACAATAATAACCAATAAATGCCTCAAAACAATGGACATCCTTTAATTTAATCACACTGTACCAATAATACATGCAAACAAAGAATAATCTCACCATAAACTGATTTTATGTGTGTGCATCCCCTTACTGTTTTCCAAAGTCTGCCATTTTTGTAATGTACGAAAATTTAGACGAAATTTTATTGTTATTAGTCTGCTGCAGGCATAGTTTATGGTTTATATGTTCTTTTTGTGAAATGATATAAATCATAAAACAAATATATTATTTGAAAAAATATGTCAAAAACAAATTTAGGTGAAATAAAGATATTTATTCCAAAACAGCATGCCCTTAAATATTTCGTTCATAAACATTTTTTCTAATATCTTCACTCGGAACACCTCTGATACTTTGGAGTACAATTGAAAGCTGTGTGCTGGAAAACTTATGTTGACAACAAATTACATTAAAATTCTCTTATGACAAGTAAGCATGGTGTATATTTTTGGTTGTGTTTCAAAGATTAGGGAGTATTGCATTGATATCAGTTGTTTTCTATAAGAAATATCAAGTTTTGTTAGCTTAAATGACCATTATATTAGGGACAAAATTCTGTGTCGCTATCTGCTATAGCGAACTGACGTAAAACGATAAGACCTGACATAACAAGAAAATGAAAAAATGATAAATAAGTTATGTCAGGTCTTATTTATAGGACTATCTCCCCTCGTACTTCCGAGTTTTTTGTGTGTATAGGGTAGGTTAAAACAACCCTAAAATCTTGTAAATATCTTTCACATGAATTATTAATTCTGAATAGTTATAATTCCAGAATGTATGGTTGGTCTAGTTGTTCACCAATTAAGGCAGTTTGAATGGCTCTTAATTGATCCAAATGATGACCAATTCATCATATAAAAGTAAAAGTACCCCCTTTTTCCGATATATAAGTTCAAAGCACAGTTTATACTTGTCAATTCAAACAAAACCATTATTTGTGTGTTTGTGTAGCACCACTCCAAAACTCAAAGGAGTACATTTAGTCAGTACTGTTATCAGTAAATTAACCCGTTACCGATGTCATGCAGTGATTGTTACGTATACCAGGGCTATCCGATCAACGTTTTTTTTGGCGTTGTCCCGGTTAGCTCAGTTGGTTACGTCGCAGGAATTGCATGGCTAGGCGCTGTCGCCGTGACGATGCGGGTTCGCTCCCAGCTAGAGACACTATCATTTTAAAGTAGTAAAATATAAAATCCTGGATCTGTCCCTGATATCGATGTCCCACTTACTGAGACACTTTTTGAAAAGCACATTTGTTTATAGTCTGTTGTATTTTCAGAACAAATGTTTGTTGATTTATACAATTTAACAGATTTATCAACATTTTTTTGCAAATCTTCAGACAATAATAAGAGGTATTAACACATCAGAGATGCAAAATTTTTACCACAACTATATACCAATTTCACAACATCGTTCATGACGTCACAACAAATCATGACGCAAGTCAAGGTCAGATCATATAGTTATTTTTATATCCAAAATAAACACTTTTAAAATTCAACAGTATGACAATTTTAAAACATTTTAAAAGAATAATGTCTTGTGCTTGATTTGCATTGAAAATTTATACACATCGTCATTTATTATGAAGTAAAATCCGGCATTACATTTTAAACAAAACTGCCCAGGTCACACATTATTATGACGTATCGTTCATGATGACGCAGTATCGATTTTCCTTTAGTAATAGACTTACCTGAGAAACAAATAAGCAATTACAAAAATAACAAATCACAAATTGGCTTAAATGTTTAAGATACAACACAAACATCGAGCGATTGCTTACATACCAAGCTAAGGATATTATTCATTATTATAAATATTGTGAAATCTACGGAAGCCTATTTATTAGCGCCATTTTGTCTTAGTACTTGGGTATAAGGAATTAGGTCTTACGTGTTTTTTCATAACTGTTAGCTATAATGTGTTAGGAAAGAAATTGGCGGTAAGCGAAGTAAAATGGCCGAAAGTGGTGTGTCTTCGGGTGAAACTACAGTACTTCGGATGAAAATACAGATGATGTAAGTATTACTGTATAATAAGGTTAATAAATAATGTACATGTTACAAATTTAAAAAGCGGTGATGTTTAATTAACTTTCAATTGTATAGATAAGAACCACTTGTATATAATGTATTGTTACATTGTGATTGACATTGAACTTTAGGAGGACTTTGAGAGTGGTTAGACCTCGGAGGTTCTATAATTTGTGTAAAAACATGTTTAACAGGAGTCAGGGGGATTTGATACCGTTGAAACCGTTCAAAAAGTTCCGAATCATAGTTATATTTAGATTTGTAATCATAGGAGGCATCTCAAAATATATTTTAACAGTCACCAGGATTGACATTACCGTATTATATCTATATGTACACATCAGGTACGACATTAAGTTGGACCTTGGTGATAAAATAGGCTGAAGATGGATGGAATTAAATCTCATCATTTAATAATTGAAAAATTACAAACTCTAACATAAATATAACTGTACTGAAAACAAACATAATTATTAAAATCATATCAGCAAAGTATCACTTCATTCAGACTTTCATTAATACGGTAGTAACATTATAATTTATATATGTATCTGGAGGACTAGATCTGGCCAATATTAAAGACTGCAGCTGTGGAATAATGAATGGATTTGACTGAGGTAGATACGTATTTTATCACATGGGTCAATAGTGTATATCAAGATCTTGATCAGCTATCACATTCATTGATAACAGCTGGACTACATTAATGATAATGTAAAGTTTTCTAGAAACTTTTTTCTGTGTCCAGCCCATCAGTTTTTTTAACAGATGAACAGAATGTGTGGTTTTATCTGCAATGAAGATGTGTCAAAATTGTCACAAATACACAGTATGATTTTGTTTAAATCCATTTAAAACAAGAACTGTTTGAGGAGACATAATTCATTTTGTTCAAAATAAAAACATTTTTGAAAAGAATTATCTTTAAATATTATTTAAGATAAAAGATTAAAAGTACGAATTCTATTGCCAAACATTATAAGAGAAATTTTTTTTTTCAGTGATTCAAATTTGTTAAAAAAGCACGTTCACCCCCCCCCCCCCTTTCCCCACCAGCCCCCAAAGTGATGACATAAGAAATTACACATTAGAGATAAGACCTAAGAAGTTACACATAAGAGATACGATCTAAGAAGTTACACATAAGAGGTTACACATAAAAGATAAGACCTAAGAAGTTACACATAGGAGAAAATACCTAAGAGAAAATACCTAAGAAGTTACACATAAGAGATGACCTAAGAAGTTACACATAGGAGATAAGACCTATGAAGTTACACATAAGAGAAAAGACCTAATAAGTTACACATAAGAGATAAGACCTCAGAAGTTACACATAAGAGGTTACACATAAAAGATAAGACCTAAAAATTTACACATAAAGACATAAGACATAAGAAGGTACACATAAGAGAGTAGACTTAAATATTAAGTGACCATTAAAGCAAAGATGTCTATCTGAAGAGTAGTCTGTCATATCGTAAAGAATTTTTCATTGATATCATGTCTATTTTGTCAAATGTATGTTACAACAAGGCCTTGGAATAAGCTTAAATTGCAAATTTGGGATTGTCATCAGTAAAGAATTGTACTTTTTCATCAATGGTAATCGAATTTAGCCATTTTGAGCTTGTCATCACACTAGCTATGTAATTATTGCATTAAATTAACTCCACTGAGGTATTATGTCAATTAAAAATAGAAAAAAGATTTTTGAGATCTTCATATTAATAACTCGCATGCAGAGTTTTTGGTCAGTATCTTACACCGTTTTTCCTCAAATCTTTTTGAATATTGAAAAATGGCCTAAAATTGTAAAGCGTTTCAGTGCTTAAACACAAAACTGGCATAAAATTCAACTAAACATTAGATCAAATTCGAAAATTGGTAATTTTGCATCAAACATTACAAGGTAATTTTGGAATTAGCAAACTTGATCATTGGGGCTTGCCATCATTCTAATAATTTCATTATTGATATTTCTAACTTGAGACATTAGCTTTTTGATTAATTTTGATAATTAATTTAATTGCTTAATTGCTGGTGAGCAGAAATAGGGATCTTGATCGTCTTGTCTGATGCAACAAACTATTGAATTAGATATTGGTAACTAGTCATCTTTGTATGTTATCTTTACTTTTTTATCTTTACAGAGAAAACGAGGTCAAGGCAGGTATACAGAATACAAGATTCAGATTGGCTGGCTCCATTACAGGAATGAAAAGGAAAAAAAAAGAAAGAATAAAGAAACGTTTATACAGGTCACATCAAGAAAAGGTGATGGTAAAAGAACATTCCATTATCCTAAGGATGAGCCGCAGACTTTGAACATTTGATAGAGTATGGAAAATGCCTATTTTTCCCTGATGTCAAAATTGAGCGGGTGAATGTCTCAGAAATGGAAGTTAAGTTGAGTAAACACAACAGGAATGTAATAGAACACTTTGTTAATAATGATTGAACAGAATGTTCGCTGCAAGAATACTTAAAATGTATGGGTTTTTTTTATATTTGAGGACTCGAGATCTGTCAGAAATTACATGTGATGGCAATGATGGGGAACAAAAGCAAACCCCAGAAAATTCACTCAAAGCTACTGATAAATTAAGAAATATAGAACAAAATCAACAAATGCTACAAGAAAATCCTAAACAATCATTTCAGACTGTTGATGAACTCAGTAATGAGGTAAAAGAAGATCAGAATAAGTGTTACTAAACAGCAAGTGAGGCTTCCGGTATTGTTGGAAAGAACTTCGAAAATGTTAGAAAATACAAGGTGAATGGTGACAGCCCTGGGGAAATATATGTGCGGTACACTGAGGTATAAAGTAAGGTTTTACAGAAGAAGAATCATTTCAAAATATTTTTTCTCATTGGAAGACTGTTACATGATTACTAGTAACATGGATAGAGATATAGAGAAAGAGAACTTTAACCGATTGGATTATGGCTACAGAGTGACTGCTGTTAATGCAAAAAATGAAATATGCATATCAGGAATGGCCACATACAGCATACACAGCCTCCCCACACAGCCAAAAAGTAGAGAGGAAAAGAAAGCATGGTATTACAATAATCAGTTTCAAAATGGACGCCACAAACAAATAACGAAAGTGAGAACCAGAGGGGTTACCGCCTTGGAACGGTCAGTGGCAAAACAAAATGCCACTGGGGGTTTAAACCAGGTTCCAGGGTGCACCAACGTCACACTTGCCCCAACAGGTTTTTTTGTTTATGTGTGTGTGATGGGGTGTCATAAACTCCTGAATCACTCCCTAGTTTAAATGAAGCCCAGTTTAAAATGTATTTAAATATGTTTGACAATTTGAATAGTCGACCGTGCAGTCGTTTCCGACTGGCTCTTGTATTATGTTTAGTTTGTATTACTTTTGATTAAATCAATTTCATAACTACTGTTTGTTGTTAGTCACCGACCGGTAGTAAGGACTCTATCTACGTGTATATTTGTCTTTTCGTCTGTTCTCTGTTACATTTTCTATGTAAAAACTGTAGAACTTTGTCAGAACTTGTATTACAAAGATTTAGGCTAATTACAAAAATGGGTTAAAAGGTGTCAAACTCTAGGTCACGGTCGGGTGACTTGGAAAACGCTTATTTTATAGAAAATGTGGACAATAACTTACATACTTCGTGTAGTATACCAGAGTTATTATACCCCTCGCAAAAAATATTTTCAGTTGATATACATTGTACTGTAATCAGGGGCTATACTTTAATCAGCTTGTCCATCCTTCTGTATACAAGAACGTTTCCTACAGATATGAAAATTCATATGCAGTAGTTTTTGGATCAACGTTAAGATCATGGGGAATTCTTACTATTGTCACTTTTTGACCATCTTAACTTGAAAGGGAATTCTCAGACATACATAATATGCATGTTTGTCTACAGAAGTGTGGGATTCCTACAAATTTTCAAGTCAATGTCATAGCCTTGCTGGAAAACCTTATGGACGTTATTATTCTGGAAACCATTTTATATAATCCCTATCACACCTACCATCACTTCATATAGGAAGCGTAACTACTGACACGCCAACTCGTGCCGGTTATTTAAAAACAGAATCTGCAGCTATACTATAACATATTTTCTAAGTATGACTGTGTAATTGCTAACACCTAAGACTTGCGACATCATACATATGACGGAATAAATAAGACATAATAGGTAATACTAATTCAAAAGAACTAAAACAAAATGATAAAAAAGTATTTTTACTTAAAAACGGAAAGAACTTGCTAGGCGCATACCTGGGAATAAAGTAACAGTTGAATTTCTTGGTCGGACAAGAGACCTTACTGCAATAAATTGACAAGCGTTACTTGCCCTTAGCATGGCGACTACACCATTTAATAAGTCAAGTTATAAGGCAATAGCTTTGAAGTTGACCATAAACAAAAATTAAATTGTGAATGAATTGTGTGGCTCCACAATCTGACTTTGCATGCTATAATAACTTACATTTTAACCTATGAATTCTGTTTTTAAAAGCAGCTTTACTAGTATTTTTGTTTTGTTTGCAGTTTTTAAATGACTAGCTACATGAATTACAACGTGTAACAATGACACAACGAACAAAGAATTATATCATATATTCAAGAATATGTATTTCAATTATATGTATCTGTATACACACGCATTTATTCCAAGTTTTTTTCTCGATAAGTGCCAACAGTTCATTGTTTAAACGCAATGCAATTTGTACATTCATGGGAACTTGAAGATCAGGTTTGAGTATATTTGCTAGCTCTTCAAACTCTTTACAACATATTTCACTACGTAAGCCATATTCTTCACAACATAATTTCACATCTTTCTGGTTGATTATCATCCCAAAGTTATGACGGATTTAATTTGTCATATTCATTACTATCTCTAAAATCTTAAAAAAACAAACTAATCCACCATTGAATTCCCTGGCGTCTTAATGATCCCCACTAAGCCTCGATTCTTTGGTTAGAATCACTTCTCCCGTACCTAAAACTATTAAAACCAGCCATACAGCCTGTATAATGGTATCGCAAAACGGCTGAAGTATTGTCAACGTTGAATTTTCTGTTCATTGTAACAACGAAGGATTCCTCCGACAACTTTTGATTTTTTGAATGCTTCAAGATAATACATAGCAATTACAACTGTTGTTGTTACTCTGCGAAACTTCTAACCAAAGTATTCGTCTGCTGTAACCATCAATTGGGCCATGAATACAAAACCCGAAAGGTTTGAGTTTATCATATCCATCGACGTACGATACATAATTTGGGCCCTTGCATGTTACTCTGTACTTCCGTCTCTTCAGTCTGTGCGCCTTTCGAAGTTTTATTCCATCAGGGTCAATTTTTCTCATAGGTGACAGTAAAGTGTCTCCAGGTACTTTTAGTTTGTGATCATTTATCAAACGTTTCCACATGGAACGGTTACCTATACACTGCCCACTTTTTTCAATTTCGTTTGTTATGTACTCCATAACAGTTTCATCAGGTGTGTATACTAATCCACGTATTAAGTTATATATTTTCAGGGCTCTTTTCAGCTACCGCAATGATGTTATTCATTACAAAAACGTATTACTATTTCGGTATATGTAAATCCACAGTGAAAATATATTTCAATCAACTCTTATCTTGTACTAATCCCTTTTACAGGTATTTTGGATGGTATAACAGATGTTACCGGGAAACCGGGATACGCAAATCTATACAATCAGCATGGGCACATTCATTATATACAGCTTCTGAAAAAAGAGAAGGAAAACAATTATATATAATTCATATATATCACATCAGGTTTAATGCCCCTTTTAGACAGCCAGTGTTGACGAGTCAGGCACTTGGTTTCTTGGTGTTACCAGTACTGTACTGGACACCATACTGTGTCCATCAAGGTTTGTCCATCGAATAATATAACTATCCCGATCGGGTTTCGATACCACTAACAAGGCAATCAGTATTCTCGTGAAACACAATAAAATATAGTATCAACAATGATCGTTGGTAGTTTATTCATAAGATGTTAAAAGTTAGATTTGGTTGTACTTACCAAATAATAATTGAGGAAATGTAATATCATCAGAAGAAACTTTCGGCCATGTTGCTTGTAAACGTTCTTTTTCCTCCAATTTCTTTCCTTACACATATGGGAAAGCTCACAAATAAGAAAAACACGTAAGACCTAATTCCTCAGACCAAAGTACTAAGACAAAATATCCCTCCCCTATTCTTAGCAGACGAACCTTTACAAAACAATGTTTGTCAATGAATACACTTTTAACACAGAAGATCTTATTCACGGGAAGTAACTCGTGTTTGTCAAATTTACCGAACATTACCAAATGTCCCGGTTACCCCATTATCCCAATTACAAAGATAGGATGATATATGTTAATATATAATATATTGTCTCTTTGTATAAAAAGTATTTTTTTTCTGTTTTTTTTTTTAATGCACTTGTATAAAGCTGACACAAAATAAGCATGAACACTTGAAAAGCATTTGACCCTCATTATCTCCTTCTTGGTTTTATTCTACAAACGCAAATCGCAGATAAAGAGCTATAAATTCAGTTTAAAAGTGCAAGAATAATATACTTAATCTCAAAATCACAAAAATGATTTTTGCTTAAGTCATTTTGAAAGTGATGCATAGGTACGCCAAACAACAAAATTATGAAATGAAAGGGGTGGATACATTATTTCACTTATGAGAGGAACGCTGGTATGTATATAAAGATGCATTCGTAATAGTGTCGTATCCATATTTACCGAATATTCCTTAGGAAATGATGTTAATTGTATGAAATACAATATTATACAAATGTTAGCGCTTTCTTGAACCTGCGTCTTAGTATTAGATTTAAACCCAGCTTGAACTTTGCCGATTATGGTCTTCGAATACGACATTGTTTCGCGCTATTTATTTCGAAACATTTAACTGGGATCAGCTCCTTACTCGACCATTGGTTTAAACCCTGATGCCATCCCGCGACACTTCACAGTTTCATTGACGTTGAGTCTTGACTGTGTATTAGCTAAGCCGATAACGACTTAAGGTAATTCATACTTCCAGATAGTACAAAGTACTAATGATGAGCTGTGAAAATTTTCAAACAAAATAGTGTTACTTTTTCAAAATAACTTGAAAATATTGCTTTTACATATCAAAATCCAAACACATCATCCTTTGTCCCATGAGGTCACTCACCCATGCAAAAAGCATGCAAATCATGCCCACTTGTGTTTACCTGTAGGACAGTTTAATCTCTACATGTATAACAATGTAAATCTTGTGTGATGGTATTTATGCAGTGTTTTGAAATTCATAACAGTCAATGTTTAAAAAGTTATTTTGAAAAAGTAACACTGGTTGGCCCTAGAGGGAACATTGAACTGGGTATCATAACTAATTGTTTTGGATTTATTTCAGTGGAAAATGCTTTATTTTGACAACCGGAGTAGACAACATAGCAGGTGCCACATTTTATTACTTTTCTAACAAAATTCATATTTTTCAACAATTGTCTCATGTTATAATCAATATTCATCTGTTTGTAACAAAATAATAACAGTTTTTTTGGAAATTGCTGAAAAAATGGATTTTAATTTTAACAGCTCATCATTAGTACAACTGTACTATCTGGAAGTATGAAGTTCCTTAAAGGTGAAAACGACAAGCTTGTGGCAAGATTTTACTGTTAGTGGCATTGCATAATCGCCGAAGAACCCTATTTTGAAGTCTTGGCCGCCGGGGCTACGACTTGCCAAAATATTGGGGCCGCGGCCGCTGCTCCTACGCGCCTGCATGCCTGACAATGATACTGTCTAGTCATGATTATGCTCCTTTTATTATTACCCTTCTGGCTTAAAACAAATTTAAATGCACTAAATAATAAAATTTGAGTAAACAACGTGGTTTACATAAAATTCTAACACTTGACGTTTTTCCCATTGAATGTGCTGTGAATTATTACACGATAATTCACCGCGCGTGGGCACGGCTGTTACTAATACCTGTCGGTATAATCTTATCACACGACAATTTTATTTTTCGCTGGGATTTAATTTCGCGCATTTAAGAAAGCACATAATACGCGAACTTTTTACCCGCGCGTAATATGATGATACCACAGTAATAGAATAATGTTTATTTTATATATTTACATGTAGATAAAATATTATAATAATTATCCACTATTTTGCGGCAACCTTAAGGTGACGTTAACGCTCCATTTTAACGACGTCACGTCATTTCCCTTGTTTACATGTTATTTCCTGATGCAGTATTAAACCGTTGGAATGACAAATACGGTTCGAACGACGACTGGAGAGTGCTGGGTGCGCGGTTGGATGGACATGTAATCAAGTTTGTTATTCAATCTTTTAATTACTATCAGTTTTTGAATTATGGAGATGTTTAGGGAGTAAACACTAACTGCCGACCTTATAACCCATTTGCGTTTATTACAACGCGCTAAAATTGAGTTATGATTATCTCGCTTATTCAGTCAGATGTGTCGTGTTAGAATTGAAATAAGCAATAGCTTCCGGTGAATTATCGCCGGATAACTCACGGGTCGTCGTTCAGCTGCTTAGATATATACCACTCGGGTATGGCGCACGAAAAGGCTCAAAAGTAAATTTAAGGTGCACCTACATATAAAATTAGCGATGCACCTGTAAATTTATGCGTTGGACGTGTTAATTTACGCGATGGACGTATAAATTTACAGGTGCACCCATAAGATACAGGTGCACCGCCATTTCAAATAGCGGTGCACCTACATTTTTAAACGTCCATCGTATATATTTATACGACCATCGCATAAATTACCAGTGCACCTACATTTCAATTTTGACCCTTTCGCTAATTATACCCATACTAATGATAGCCAATCAAAATTTGTCTTACATTCGCCATTTTAAAGTCTTGCAGTATTGACGATATGTTGAAAGTTGTAGTGAATGGCCCAGTTGCTCGTATTTTCCGTTAAATTTAACGGATATATTTTAACGTTAACGTTAAATTGTTAACGTTGACGTTAGCTAACGAGCCGTTAAAAATTCTGTTGCTGATCAAAGAATTAACGTCAACGTTAGTTAACGTTGATGCGTTATATTTAACGTTGATGTTAAGTGTTTAACATCAACGTTAAAGTGCTGCTATGGAGATTTACCTCTTCAACTTCCTGTTTGCAACTTCAACTTCCTCTTTTGGTAAATTCAAGATGGCTGATTGTGAAAGCACGCAAGCTCAGTCAAGTGTTCAAAAACCAGAAATAACAAAGGTAAAAAGGAAACGCAAATTAAATTTTAAAGCCGAAGAGGAGCAGGCCCTATTTACTGCTTACAGTAAAGTTAAACAACAAATGGATGACACTAGAACTTCCAATGCACATAAAAACATGCTATGGCAAGAAATTGCAAATGCTGTTAGTGAGGTTGGTGTGTGTCTGAGAACCCAAAAGCAGTGTAGGGACAAATGGGGTAATCTACATCGGGATGCAAAAATCGCTGATGTGAAATATAGGAAATCCCTGACCATGACAGGCGGTGGTCCCCCAACAATGGCCCCTAGTGGAGTACTTGCTGATGTAGCCGGACTATATGCTAGACAACCAAGCTTTCACGGAATTGACGGCGCTTTGGAATCAAATATCATAGGTATGTACCATAATTAAATATAAACCAGATTGTTTTACATGTGGCTTGCAACTCTCATTAGAAATAATTTGATTTTTTACAAAATTGTTTGTTCATTATTGATGTATGATGTATGCTGTTTTTGTTGGAATTAAACAAAAATACCTATGTAAGCATAAAACATTCAAAGTACATATATAATTCAATTTAATTTGCAAAATGACCATTTTAGATGTTAGATGGCTTTTGTATTTGACAGTTCTCGTCTGTTAATCTAAAAATAATAAATTATAAAATTTAGTTTTAGACACGGGAAAGTCCACAATAATTTCGGCCACATGTGTAACCTCTTCATTCGCTTCAAACAAGATATAATTTGATACCAGAATAAAAAGTAACCTGTCTGTATTACTTCTGTTGAAAGCTTGTAACAAGTCATCGCAATTTTCATCTTTAAGATCAGCGTACACTAAATAAAAGCTGCTTCCTGGTTGGTTAAAAAAAAAGTTAGGGGAAACCCGTAAGACTCTATAGAAACATTAGCTGATTGGCCAATATAGCTAAAGAAAAAATAAAACTCATTCTAAAAAATAGAAACAAGTTATTTTTAGACACGGGAAAGTCCACAATAATTTCGGCCACATGTGTAACCTCTTCATTCGCTTCAAACAAGATATAATTTGATACCAGAATAAAAAGTAACCTGTCTGTATTACTTCTGTTGAAAGCTTGTAACAAGTCATCGCAATTTTCATCTTTAAGATCAGCGTACACTAAATAAAAGCTGCTTCCTGGTTGGTTAAAAAAAAAAGTTAGGGGAAACCCGTAAGACTCTATAGAAACATTAGCTGATTGGCCAATATAGCTAAAGAAAAAATAAAACTCATTCTAAAAAATAGAAATTGTGTATTTCTGCAGCTGTTGGAACCAAAAATCATTATCCAAAACATTTTGGATAAGAAAAAAATTACTTTTAAAATAATGCCTATAAACAGGTTAGCCACAAGTAAATTTAGTCAATAGGCAAGGGTGGTAGTCTTCAAAGTGAAATTTGAGGTAGAAACCTACGGTCATGGTGGTATTTCATCTATGTTTTTATGTAGATTTATATTCAAACTTCATCAGAAGACCATGCCTGATATTGTCTACAAATAAATAAATCAAGGAGACTCCCAAGACTCTATATAGAACATATAGGGAAACCCAATAGTGTACGCTGACCTAAAGGCAGCAAGACTCTGGATGTATGTGATCTATTGAGCGCCTTGTTTGAAACTGATTTTGTATACAATTTGTTAATTTTGTGAATATTGACAAATCTAAAGAATTTCTACATACATTTGCAGCAGTTAGAAGGATTCTGATTGTAAGTTGTTAATAAAGGGGCCTCTGAATTAAGATAGTGTTGAAAATAGCCTTATTCACTATATTCAGATTGGGAGATGGTGTTGTAGCTTTGTTGAGACCTGCACTTTATGATATTTCCCATTAACAGTATAAAAATTGTCACTTTTTAAGGTAGGATTGTTGTAAAACTATACATGGGAGTGCATTTTTGTTATGCATTTGCTTATTTTGGTATAAAAAGGTTGTTAGATTTTGAGGATAATGCTTGCATTTGAGGAAACTTAGAGGTGGTGGTCACTGTAAGGTATATTTGGATAAAAAATGTGGCTTTGATTTAATTCTGGTTAGGAAAAAGTGACTTTATAATGAATTAGATTTGCCTTTTAGACACAAAAACTGTGTATTTCCCCTTTTAGAAGTCTTTTTTAATATTTCGGTGAGTCTCAGATTTGTTAGATATGTTTTTTGATGCCTAATGTTGAACATTGTAGAGTAGCTATATATTAAAACTGGTAATAGAATAAAGGCAAAATGAGAAAAAAATGAATTTTATGTGTGACTTTTGTTCGGTATGAGTTGGATTTCCAGTTGCGAAGCAGTAAATTATTTCGCGAACAAATAATTTTAAGTCGGTTCCTGGAAGTTGCGATAAGTTTGACCATAAAATGCCACCGGGTATGTTAAATAGATATCTGACTGTGGAAAGGATTTCACTTACTGATTTGCTACTATGATTGAGGTATACAATAGTTTTACATTTTGTTTTTAACAGAGAATAGCAGTATTTCTCTGTAAAAGTGGTTAACTGGTTTTCTTTTGGGAGTCTGGTCCCAGAAAACCATGGATTCTATGACAGAACTAAATCTGGCATATATGTTTAAATTACTAGAAATTGTTTAAATGGGGCCTTAAACATTGTCTGCTTGACACTTTTGTTTTCAAAACTGTAGCACCAGCTTGAGATTTTTTGAAAATAATTATAGCAGGAATATGTTTATTATATTTATTCCTACAAAATTGTAAGTTATAGCAAATTAGACTTATTTAGAGAACATGAGTTGTCTCCCTTTCAACAAAGAAAATTGAAACAGAAAAATCATTTGATGAAATATGCTTTATTATACAATCAGAGCAATTGAATGACATAATAATTTAATCATTTCATGCATATTGACTATTTTTAAAGCATTTGGATCTGATAACTCTTTATTTCATGGGATTTTGATATAGGATTTCCTATGAGGAGTGACATCCTAGAGGCATTTCAGGGAAAAAACAAGCCCCTGGGTAAATAGCAGTGTCCATTCAAGGTATATTGTTTATTTTCATGCATAAAAACACATTTTATATGACAACTGGAAGAATTTAGTAAAAAACAGTCTCATGAAATGAATGATATCCACTCCAAATGCATCAAAATGTCATTTTCTTTTGGATTTTCACTATGTCTTGGTTTCCACGAAAGTCATGGCTGTGTATTTTAAGTGCAGAATGATACTAAATAGACTGTGTTTCCATGAATAAATATGTTTATAGCTGCTTTTAATGTAAAATTCAGGAATTTGATCTTGCGCGTAGTGAAAATTTATTGAAATAATAGCCAGAAAATGTATTTTTTTGTATTTTTACATGGGGTGGGGATACAAAAATGACTCTGTATAGAAGCATTTAAGGCCAAGCCAAAAAATTACTTGTTTCAAATATCATGCCTGTGTGTAAGTCTTCAGTGGTCAAGTTTTATAACATAAACTGAAATATTCTATTTTTCCTGATTTTTTTGGTTATGAATGTTATAATTGGTTTAAAGTGTTTTTAGTGTGGCTGAACTGTCACCAACTGCTTACACTTGAAGAAGGGCTGTGAGTTCAAATTTGGACAAAAACAAACAAAACATTGATTTTAATTTTTGGAATTATTTATTTCTTCATTTTATACAATGTTTGAATATAACTAAAAATAATATGTGAGGCTTAAGATCAGCGTACACTAAATAAAAGCTGCTTCCTGGTTGGTTAAAAAAAAAAGTTAGGGGAAACCCGTAAGACTCTATAGAAACATTAGCTGATTGGCCAATATAGCTAAAGAAAAAATAAAACTCATTCTAAAAAATAGAAATTGTGTATTTCTGCAGCTGTTGGAACCAAAAATCATTATCCAAAACATTTTGGATAAGAAAAAAATTACTTTTAAAATAATGCCTATAAACAGGTTAGCCACAAGTAAATTTAGTCAATAGGCAAGGGTGGTAGTCTTCAAAGTGAAATTTGAGGTAGAAACCTACGGTCATGGTGGTATTTCATCTATGTTTTTATGTAGATTTATATTCAAACTTCATCAGAAGACCATGCCTGATATTGTCTACAAATAAATAAATCAAGGAGACTCCCAAGACTCTATATAGAACATATAGGGAAACCCAATAGTGTACGCTGACCTTTATTCCACAAATATTTGAGATTTCGCGAACACTTTTGAGGACTTCCGTGATTGTAAATTCTGTTGGAAAGTGAACATGTTCTAATAATTGCGCCGGTAATAATTGCGACCACAGTTAACTAGACCCCGTCCTGTATGCTTTTTTCTATGCTAAACTTACTTTTGATTATTATAGTAAGACGCATTATTTTATTATTTAGTATCTACAAGAGAGGGTGTTATCAGATCTGTGGGGGATTCCGACAGTGATGTTTCCAGCATTACAAGCACCGGTTTGTCTGTTTTGTATTTAATTATAATTTTATTAAAAGGGTGCCCTGTCTATTTGAAATATGCGACAGCAAAGATTTACAATTAAAATCCACTTTAGCCAGATTGAATTTTTAAAATTTCACTACAACAAACTTATTAAAACATGTCTAAATTTGCAAATTGGTTATGTAGGCTGTCATTTTTATGGTGGCCAGTGACATTGGCAATACTTGTTCACAAAGAATAATATCAAATTTAACATTTTTTTAGACAATCTCAGCCTAAAATTATATTTTTCATGCAATAATGCTCATGTCGTGTAAAGTATTTCTTCTGAACTGCTATAATAAATCAAAGCATTTTGTATACAATTATTTTATCTTCATGTAGGAGAGTAATATTTTACATATATTTTAGCTGAAACACCTGTAACAGTTACTCGCAAGACGGGGTATCCAGAAGTCATACATCCAGTAGATGTTAGAGTTGAATTTTCAAGAGAGGTATTGGAATTTTGATAAATCTATGTTGTAATGATTTACATTACATGTGAATTTTACTTATACACATATAACCATTATATATAGTAATAATAGCATTGTAATGTATAACCATTGTGTTTGAATGCAATTAAACTGGCAGATATTTTAGAGGTAAATCTATAACTCACTAATTTTAAATAAAATTCTAGAACCTTGATCTATATAATCTTAGCAGAGATCTCGATAACATGTAATGTTGTATACCAATTTCAGAATGAGAAAGATGCTGCGGTTGAGCAGACATCAGTTGCCCCTGCAGAGAAGAAGAAACCAAAGAGGTATCAATACGAAACACATTTATTTTCGTTGTGAAAAGTTTTAATACGCACACCAGTTACACATGGTGTCACATCACACTCAGAAATCATAACCTTAACACAGCCAAGTTCGTCAACAATTACTTCGTGTGAACATTATAATGAAAGTTCATATCCCTTTAGTTATACGTCAAAACCCGAAGACGGTCTTCAGTTGCCGAGGAACACTTCTGGTGAACTGTGTGTGGACCAAACTCTGAAAAATACAAATAATTTGTCATCAATTTTAAAAACAAAAGATTATACCAAAGGTATTGAAATTTCCAATTTTCAAACTGAGTTAACCTCAAACAGCCCTATGATTTTGAATGAAGGTGATACTTCTACATCCCCGCAAAAAAATTCAAACTTGGTAGCCTTAATGTTTGTGGTCTTAAGAAAAGGCTAGAATACCCGGAATGTGTTAAATTGATTGAAAATTTTCATATTCTCTGTGTACAAGAAACTAAATTAGATGAATTTGATAGAGTTGAACTGCCAGGTTATCACTTTTATTCAAAACCAAGAAGGGCGAGATATATTAGGAGGTCAGGAGGATTAGCTTTCTTTGTAAATAACAACTTTAATGAGTACATCTAATGCAAGTTGTACATATTTAGTTGGGCAATGGTAAGGTTGGTGCACCAACCTTACTATTGCCCAACTAAATATGTACAACTTGCATTAGTTACCTACTTCAACACATCATCTTATTTGACAGTAATAAATGTAACATCATGCAAAAACATACATCAAAAAATTGGTCATGTCTGAAAATTGTTGACTCTGCACATTGTTTTCTTAACTTTTCTTAAAATTATTTTATTCTGTTCTATTAATAATATTTTCAGAAAACGCATCAGTCAAGAAGATGTCTGGGAAGCACAAGTCGAGTTTTTTAGACAGCAAACAAAACTGGTTAAAGAACAACTAAAAATGGTTCAGAAAAAGGAGAGGCTGATGGACACGAAGTCCCAGTTCTACACGGAGGTCACTAACTTCCTTAAGAGGTCCACCACAGGAGCATCAACAAGCTTTGGAAACTTGGATGATCTGTTTTCACACATAAGTGAACCTTAAGGTATTTACGAGTCTGGCAATATGATTATCTCTATATTTCCTTTAAGATATGTTAAGGGATATTACTTGTGGATCGATGTTTTTGACACGGAAGTACTTATATTGAATTTTTATTTTCCAGTCTCAGTCAAAATTAGTGATTAAATGAAAAACTATTTTCACTTTTTTTCAAACACTTAGTGTAACGATATTTAATATGTCTTTTTAAAGACAGCAACAAACATGTCTAAACGTTTTATTAACTGAAATGTTAAATCTCTATGTATATACATCTATACAGCGCATCATGCAAATGTCACGACAAGCGCTAGCTTAACAAAAAGGATTATACCTGTTATCGACACACTCAGAAGTATGTGTTGGTAATGTGGTCTCTGATTACTCTTCCATCCTCAGGACCGTTGTAGACATTGACCGGCTGTGGCTGACCCTGGACCTGGTTGTCAATTTCAGGCTCATTCAGTAGAATAGCGATATTGTGCAATACAGCACATGCTATGGCAACTCTGCTCGCCTTCAAAGGCTTCAATCTCATCTATAGTAAAAAAAATTACAAAATTCTTGCATATCAGGAATCGCCACACAAAACACAGCCTCCCATCGCAGCGAAATAAAGAGAGGAAAAGAGAGCATGTTTGTTAGAGTATGTCAATTAAAGACGTCACAAACAATTCATGAAAAACAAAACCCGTCGGGTAACCACCTTCACAAGTTTCACGTTAAATAAAATGCAGGTATACAACTGGTGACATTTACAAAAAGTCCAAATAGCGTCTTTTGACCGATGATTACTGTTTGTTCTGCCGTTAGAAAAAATAACTGAATCAAAATATGTACAATAAAAATTCAGCCCAAAACAGGACAAAGAAACTTTATATGGTTCCAAAAAACAAGAGGAATGCCTCATTCTTAAATAAATATATTACGTAAATTCTTTTTCAATTAACAATATAAATCTTCAAAAAAAAATCTATCTAGGCTGATGTTTACAGAAGAATGTAAAATGTCATTAATTTACCTCTCCGTGAAGAATGCCAAATCGCCTCTTCCATCGTCCAAACGCCATCTCAATGGAAACACGAGCTCTGGAATGAGCTGTATTGAACCGCTGTCTCGATGGCCTGTCTACCACTCTATGTGGTGTCATCAAGTAACGTGTACATGCGTAACTAAAGCATAAGGTTTTTCTTTTATTTCAGGTAGCAGACTGCAGGTGACATGCAAGTAGAAGTGCACGCGTTGTTCCTAACTACAGCTGTGTTAATGAGATGTTTTTGGTTTATCTCTTTCATTGTTAAATTGTTGCTGTCAGCTGATTATCTGTTTCTAATGCGCACACATTTTAATTAAAATTATACATGAAAATTGACATGTGCTCACAAGCATGTGTGCACAAGCCTCATTATTTATGAATAATTACAACCTTGTAACGTTTTACAAAATATTACAAATCTGATTGGCTAACAAGTGTCACGTGACTGCGTTTCATTTCTCAATGAAGTCGTATCGGACTACTTTTGATAAATATTTATCATTGACTTGTTTATTTGCCCCGCCCAGCCATCATTCAAAGTCTACAACTCTACATACCTTATTTCACTCCCAATTAAACGAGCACTAAATCAATAATGAAGAGGGAAATTTTAAGTAAGCAGTTACGTCACGATAGAGCATAACTCACTACGTCATATATGTATAGTAAGTTGTGACGTAATCGAACAAATGTTTACATTTCTAAGCGCCATGATTGATTCTGTCAGATAAAGGATTTATGTTTGAAATATTTTAAAGAATTGGAGGATTAAATAAAAACAATAACAACATTTGGACAAGACCCGAAGATGCTAGAAGTGTTTACCGTGGTATACCTATGTAACGACTAGAATTTGAAAGTGTTTCATTCTTATACCGCAGCAGGGAGCTTCGTTTTCACCAAAAGTGTCGGGATAGGGTTTAAATTATAGTAAATGAGAAGGAATAATGCATGTGGATATATTGATCGGGACCGATTAACGGTATGTACATTTTGTATTCGCAATGAGTTTTTATTCGCAATGAGTTTCTATGAATTTTCTTTCCATTTTGAAGATTTTATATTATTTTTATTTGTAAAAGTCATTGGACTCAATAATTATTTTTAAAGGAAAAGTGTCACTGGAGTCAACAAATCAACATTTGTAAAAATATCGCGGTTTGAAATCGGCCATTTTGTAACGTAGAAATTTGAATCATCCAAGCCGATGGTATTACTCCGCGAAAAGTAAACCACATCTATCGTAAATAAAAAGTTTGTCAAAGGTTATAAATAAAATGTGATAGTAGGTTGTAATTATAAGGATTGAATGTTATTTTCGTGCGTTTCATCGATGTATGAAATGTCAGTTGCCTTACATCTAATTTGTACATAAACACCTTCGGTGTTTATGCAAATTAGATGTTCGGCAACTGACATTCCATACATCGATGAAACGCACGAAAATAACATTCAATCCTTAAGTGAATTAAATTAAGTGTTTCCGCAAGTCTTGTTTCTCTATCAAAACCTGATAGATTTTCAACGTTTGAAATCTGACAATGCCATTGCTCACCGGCTCCTTATTAGACTGCCACTTTAATGTAAATGTTTTTATCGTTTGTTTTGTTTTGTTTTGCCACTGACCGTTCCAAGGCGGTATCCCCAAAGGTTCTCTTGTTTATTAATTGTTTGTGGCGTCCTATTTGAATTGACATACATATATAAAACATGCGCTCTCTCTATCTTCCTCTCTTCTTTTTCGCTGCGTGGGGAGGCTGTGTTTTTTGAATGTGGCTATTCCTGATATGCATATGTTGCTTTTTCATAATATTTACCCGCTATCTCCCAAAATTATTCCTTCTTCAAGACGTCGGTGGTTTGCCTCAAGATGTGTGCTAAGAGATGACGACCTGAATACAAAACTGTCATGTGATGAGCCGGGCCACTTGGCATTAACGTGTGTAAATCTACCTACAAAAAAGTAAATACTACTCAAATACATTTAATATAAAATGAAGTTATTCACTTGAAATATATTAAATTTACAGTGCACCTGTATTAAAGAGCCATGACATTATATTTTTAAATAATATTCTCATTCATAACACAAAAAGCACTTTTACAAAAGGTATTAACAAATGTAGTAGATACTGCGTGAGAGTCTAGAAAAGGTACTCGCTTAATTAATTTGCTTACGTCATTTAAAAACTATTCCGAGAAAAAACAAAACACTAAATTTAATTTCGGACATATTTTATAGATTATGGAGTGAAAATAGGTATAATTAGTTCCCTGCTTTATGATGACAATGAAATATGTTAAAACAATTATGTTTACAGTAAATGCCTGCGTCTAGGCCATTTCGATTTTCGAAATAATCGAAAAATTAAAATGGCTTTGTTGCTGGTGTTGCATTTCATCTGACTGAAGTAATGATAACATACAGAAGGAAGTGGTCTTACCTTTGTGGTCACAGACACACATCACATTGATCGAAGGAAAGTGCTTTCTGTTAAAAAACTGTCGCTCAACTGCTGCTGCTGGCTTCTGAATCCTAATATGGGTACCATCCACACAGCCAATGACATTTGGAAATCCCGACAGCTGGTAAAAACTGTGCTTGATCTCAGCCTTCCTATCAGCTTCTGTTGGCCATGTTATAAAAACATCACGTACTTCACATAGAGCATCGGTAACTGATGTCACAGCTCTAGAGACGGAAGCCTTATCCCTTCCAACTGTGTCCCCAATGGCTTGCATAAATGATCCAGATGCATAATACCTCAACGCAAGAAGAACTTGCTCAAGAGAACCTATGGTATGTCTCTGATTTCCTTGTTTAACAAGTCTGTCCTTCAGTAGGTCATGGATAAATCTAATCCCATCCGAACCAAAGCGATATCTTTCTCGAAGCTCCAAGTCCGACATTTCGAGAAAAACACTGTTATGACGGAAATTACGAATTTTTGGTGGAAACTGAGCAACAGCTGCAGCTATAACGGCCATCTTGTTTGTTGTTGTTATTTGTAACGTTGATGCTAACGGTGCTAAGTAGGTAAATTAACTTTTGCGTTAACTTTCCGTTAAATTAACGGAAATTTAACGAATATACTATACCAGCAACTGAAATTTTTAACGGCAATAAATTAACGGAGCTTTTAACGCTTAACGTTAATTTAACGTTAAAGGATCCGTTAAATTAACGTTAAATATTTAACGATAGATACGAGCAACTGGGCCAATGTTTACTTGATATAAATGCTTAAATTGTTCATTTACTTTTGAAAATATTTAAAAAAATATGTTAACGATTTTTAGAGCACAAATGTATAAAATAAAATAAAAGGTAACACTATTTCAATTTAAAAATTAATATTTCAGCAAATTCTACTGTATGAACCAAGGGTTGTGATTGGTTGATCATTTTAATATTGCCGGTGCACTTGTAAATTAGCGGTGCAGCGGTAATTTACACGATGAGCGCATAAAAGTTATACGATGGACGTATATTTTTATCAGTGCACCGCTATTTTACAGGTCCACCTTCAATTTTCAAAAGTGATGCACCGCTAATTTACAGGTGCACCTGTAATTTTATACGTTCATCGTGTAAATTTACACGTCCAACGTATAAATTAACAGATGCACCGGCACTTGTTACCTTTTGAGCCTTTTCGTACGCCATACTCGGGGCTACACCCCTCGTGATATATCCTTACGCATCTGAACTCCGCCCCGTAATTTATCCTGCGATAATTCACCGGAATCTATAGATTATTTCTTAAGTAGTTACTGTAAAAACAAAAGTAACGTTAAAAACAAAAGTAACGTAATAGTAAATTTAGAATTTAGTTATGTAGCGAAAAATACCAGAAATTACAATCAGAATTCAAAACATAGCATGACGTAGTTATGACGTCACACATAAAACAGACAACTGTAAAGATAGAGAAAACCACAATATAGCAAATTGATTTACTGATCTGTCTAGTTGCATCAATCTTTCGGTTACACGTTGTATTATGCTAAAATCACTACTTTCAATAAAGACTGTAATGTAAGTGCAATTATCTTAATAACCCTCAGTCTTGGGACTGTTAATATAATTTTAAAAAATTGCAATATTTATTGTCTGCAAATATTAATTATTAAAAAATATCCCATTTTGGGGGGTTTGGATTCGTCTGCAAGGACATGTATTATCTAAAACATTAAAGGACTTTAGTATCGAACTTTTACAATAAACAAGAAAACAATGACCCGAGTTGCATAATAAATGAAAGCATTTTTCAGAAAATGTCCCAAATATAGGGACACCAAAAATTATTGATCCTAAAAGTGTCCAAAAATATAGGGACTCAAAGATACAGTCCGCACTCGTTGTGTTAAAGTTTAAGGGACAGTAAATTTTACTTCGAGATATCCGAAGTTCGACACAGCCGAATTGACGCAAATCCAAGAATGATATACCCGAATGCTTCTTTTAGCATAAAAATGTAATTGCTAGTAGTTGTTTATTCCCAAGAACAAATACATGTCGCATTTCAAGGTTTTCCTTTAATCTGACAACAAGAACATTATATTAACTTTATTACAACTTTAATCTGACAAAAATTGTTGTTCTCCGGGACCAAGTATTTTCTCAAATTTTTGGGATATTGAAACCACGCATCTTTAAACCGGCCTAAATGTTAAATCGAAAGTCACCTTAGAAGTACAATATAACATAGAACATAAGTATCGTGCTCAACGACCTTAAAGACGTAACTGATAACAGCACTTATTGAATGTACGGGGAATCTTTTTACAGCCGACACATGGCACAGATTTCTCCATAAACCTTCTTAAGATGATAGTGCCTCTAGCTGAGAGCGAACCCGCACCGTCACTGCGACAGCGCCTAGCCCTGCAATTCCTGCGAAGACACCAACTGAGCTAGCCGGGACAACCCCAAAAAGGTTGATCGGATAGCCTTGATATACGTAACAATCATTGCATGACATCGGTAATGAGTAATTTTACTGATAACAGTACTAACTATATGTAAGGGGAGACTTTTTTCGGCCGCCACACTGCACAAATAGCGCTACTGTGAATTTCAAATGATAGTGCAACCAAAGAGGTATGCAAAATGATCAAGTGTAGATGGGGTAATCAACAGGCCTGAAGAGCGCTGTAGAATTTCATGCTGGTAACCTTTATTTTTTAATTTACTTGAGATTTTCACCAATAACGTGGAGAAATTAATATTGTCTTTTATTTCCTTAAGTTTATAAATTAAATCTACATAAAAAAAACTGGCTATGAAATACCTTGAAGCAATAGTGATTTTAAACTGCATCTTTTTTTTTGAATTACATCTAGGTAGCAGCGATAACAATTGCAAAAGGTTTTCTTTAATTTGTGATACATATACTAAGAACCTTGTTTTAAATGTTTACCGGTAATGCAAATATTATGTTAATAGAAATCTTTAAAACGGTTATACCTAACCGATAACATTAAATTATTCATAATAGTTTTAGAAAATTTAAGCGGCATACAATTATTTACAATTAAAAAGCATTCAAAGCCTGCTGATTTAAGCGAAAACATTTTAATCACTACATTACAATTTGATAAAAATAAGTGCAGATGATAACGAGTAAAATTGTGTTACCTCTGACTGGGAATGAAACAAGGATGCTTTTAATTTGTTTAGAAGTGTAGGGCTAAAAATAACAATATCTTTTCAGGTGTGAATAAACCATGATCACTCAAGAGCACGAATACTACATTCGTTTTATCCTTCTACTTCTAGAAGGTGGAACAGATCTGCTCAGGGAAATCCTCGAGAAGGCTCTCCAACAGAAAGGCGAAACGTTAATTCAATTTCTTAATTCAGCCGAACCTGCATTACGAAACGATAGACGTCTTAATAAAACACAGAAAGGCATATTATATCCACAAAGTCAACATATTTCTTCCATAAAAGATTTTGATATAACGATACTTTCTCATTTGCTTATAAAATATGTAAAAGCGTACATAGACAATCATGAAAAACAGGGTGTAAAGGATATTCGTGATTTAAGAAATAACTATCATGCGCATGCTGTGGAAGGCAAAATGAATGAGGCTACTTTTAGGGGCGAATGGAATAAACTTGCTACCATCATCAGATATACAGGCAATGGATTGTCTCAAGATGTTAAAAACAGACACAGAGCCATGATAACAAGCATTGAAAAGAATCAACTAGATATTACTGCTGTCGTTGAACAAATTAAGAAGTTGGATCAGTCTACAGTAGTTTTTGAATATATACAAAGATGTTTAGATGATATGAATAGAGTGCAAGAGCAGCTTGTAGAAGCAGTTGAAAATGTTCACACAGTAGCTAAGAAGACAAAAGTAGAAGTAGAAAATGTAAAGACAATAGTTCAAAATACAGGTGTTACGGTTGATGCTTTAAAGCAAGTAGCTCAAAATACAGACGGAGCAATTGCTGATGTTCATAATGGTGAGTCAGACGGATTCTTTTGTTGTTGTTGTTGTAAAACTGCTGGCTAGAGAGCGTGGTAATCAAATACCGCTCGCAATATTTCAACACTTTTCTGATGACGCTCAACGCGGGGCTAGACGGCGTGGGCAGTAATATGCATTACTGCCCATGAACATATTCAATCAAACCGAGTCTGCATTATATATTTTATTATTAATTTTTGTTGGCTTTCAAAGTTCCCTTTTTCATATATTTTAAGTTTCGTTTTTATCTGTTTCAAACGAACATAAAAACAGTGTTATATTTTAAAGACAAACAACAACACAATATAAAAAACGTATCTGATGATTTACGTAAATAATTGTTTGGTTGTTCGATAAATTACTGGTACATTTTTTTTCTTTTTAAGATGTACTTGAAATGAAAGGAATGCTGTACAAAATCAAGGAGCGAACAGAGAATCAAGGGAGAATCACAAAAGTAGTTCACAGTAGGTACATTAAAATGATTTTCGGGATGTTCAATTATTAATCTGTTGGTAATATACTATATTTTATAAACACAACAACAAGCAATACTAACAATATTACATTTACATTGTATGTCATCGACCGGCAAGTAACCTTAAATTTTTTTTTATTAAGGAAAGTAAAATGGAATCCCATTGGGGTTTCTTGAGAGTGCACTTAAAAAATCAAGCATTCATTGACCGATCTAAACTTTAAGTCAAAATGGGTATAATTGATGTCGGGTCGTTTGACAAGCAATCACAACTTATAAGTTTCAGTTCCAGGGATTTTATAATGTCCTTTAACAAGCAAAACACCTGGGTAGCACTTGGTGCCAGTTTGGCCCCTTCCGCAGTACTAAGCTTGTTCTGTTTTAAAATTGTAAAGACCTACGAAAACCGCTATAATCACAATATAATATAATCTTTTTTCGTCTAACGGTTATATGATATGACATCCTCAGGTTCATTGACATCAATATCTTAAATTATTTGTTATTTAATGGCAGCACTTATTTTTAATAACCATTTAACCTGTATTTTTCGCGGCCGGAAATTTCTGCTGCGTTTTGACTATGTGGGGAGGCTGTGGTCTGCTGTATGTGGCCATCCCTGATATGCATATTTCACTTTTTTTGACCACAAAAAGATGTAAAAACTTCTGCGCTTTATAGGCGTTGGCAGTAATATACATTTCCATTACTGCCCATGAACAGGCTCAATCAAACCTTGTTTGTGCAGTGTGGCGGCTGAAAAAAAGTTTCCCAGTACATTCAATCAGTGCTGTCATCAGTCCTTTGAAGGTCGTTCATCACGATAATTATGTACTATGTCAAAAGTACTTCTAAAATTGCTTTTGTTTAAATATTATAATTTAAAGATGGATGGTTTCAATATCCCAGCTAATAAAGATTCGGATATTGTTCAATCATCACAACGACATTTTTAGATAAATACCATCCGATGTTCAGCGGCGTAGATTCCCAGAAAAATGGGTTCGTCCTAACGAGAAAACAATGGGCGCAACTAAACAAAATAGAATTTTGACAGGGGATCTGAGAATATAAATCCTGCATTTCACAAGAACGCGATATTAATATCACGCCCTCGCAATATCGCGTTCTCGCATCGTACTTTCGCGTTCTCGCATCGTGTTTTCGCGTTTTCGTAGTCTCGCTGTCCTGAGAGCGAGACAACGAAAACGCGAAAACACGATGCGAGAACGCGAAACAACGATGCGAGGTCGCGAAAGTACGATGCGAGGTCGCGATATTAATTTCGCGTTCTCGCATCGTACCTTCGCAATCTCGTATCGTGTTTTCGCGTTTTCGTGGTCTCGCTGTCCTGAGAGCGAGACCACGAAAACGCAAAAACACGATGCGAGAACGCGAAACAACGATGCGAGGTTGCGAAAGTACGATGCGAGAGCGAGATATTAATATCGCGTTCTCGCATCGTACTCTCGCGACCTCGCATCGTGTTTTCGCGTTCTCGTATCGTTGTTTTGCGATCTCGCATCGTGTTTTCGCGTTTTCGTGTTCTCGTCCAAGAGGTCGAAAGTGCGAAACAACGATGGCCCCAACGGAATTCTGTATAATTATGAATTTGAAACCTTGAGGTAAAACAAATGACAGAAATCTTCACTTTCTTTCATTAAAAACGATGCAACCCAATCTTTTGTAAATGTAATTGGTGAACTATTTCTTTGAGTTAAAGTAAACGTAGTTAAAAGTAGTCCCAGCCTATAACAGAGGTGAATGTAATGAGCCGATAGAGTAAGAGAGTGCGACCAAACTTGTGATCTTTAGCCTGAACACCGGTTAACAGTGATATCACGTACCAGACGGAACGCATAATTTAGACTATGGCACCTGTTTACGCATGCAAAAAGATACTGCAGAGGCTGATGTTTGATTGCTTGATATATAGAGAAGATGTTAACCGGAAAAGACTTCGGTGTTGATAATCTTGTTACTTGTATACTTAATTTAATTGTCGGTCATCCTGATGACCGACATATTATAATGGACCAAACTTGAACTGTGAAGGGTAACACCAGTTAACAGCGGCTTCAAGACGTTGTCACTTTAGACAAAACCGCCCGTCTAAAGCTTGCGAATGCTATTTCGTTCCCCCTACTTGCAAGAAAAGTCTAAGATGAAACAAAATTTGAATATTGTAATTACGGAAAATCAGAAATTGAGCTGATCTATAACGACATGTTAAATTATGTAAACATACGTATGTTGTATTTTCTACAGCGTATAGAAATAATGTTATGCGTCTTTAGTTAGAAAGTCACGTGATGAAAACCTTTATAGCAAAGTTTTAGTTGCACATAAGTTGAACTGATCCTTTATTTGAATCAAACAACTGTTCAGGATGATGCCATATATGATATAAATTCGTTAAGTTATCTTGATTTTGTTCGTCAAAAGCAAGACACCGTTAATGTTTTTCTTAGAGACTCACGAATATCCAACTTTGGCGGGAAATGCTGTCTGTAAACAAAAGTTTACAAAAAGCTAGTCGGTCATAAAAATAACCTTTAACAAAAAAAACAACAACATGGCACTGAAGTTCAAACTTTAAGCCGCTTTGAAATAAAAGCGCTTGAATTGTATTTGATGTCATACAAAATCAGTTTACTTATATATATTTCCGTTTTTTTAAGTAATGCATTTAAGCTGGTGATACATCTTACCATTTTGCAACAGCAGCCTGATAGGGACTCGAACGGATTATAATTACTATTCTGATCGTAAAAACTTTCGTTAGAATGTTGGTATTGCTATTTATTTAGAACTTCAACCTGTAATATATTACAGATTCTTACACATTTTCTTGTTTGTTTTAATGATGCCAATACAGGTGTATGCCATGTTATATGAAATAATGGGGGTCTCCTGTCTCTGCATTCACTTTGAAAATTGCCCATGCGTTCACATTAAAATTTTTTCTAACTTGTGGTATAAATCAAGAAACATATGGTCGTGAAATAATAGAGGCTTATACAAAGTGTACACTCGAAAGTCCGACCCTACTTCCGATAGCGCTGACTATACACATAGCCATCACGAAGGAGCTGGCTAAAAAGCGGGTAAAAAAATTGAATAAAGAGTAATTATTTAATTCTTTTACCTCAAATACTTAGACTAGAATGAAATAGAGTGCGGAGAGTTATTAAATGAACGTGATTCAACGTTAACTTCGAAAAAAAATACGATCGATCACCAAAATTTCCAAACAAAATGTCAATCGTGTCACTTTAAATGCCCATTTCAAAGCTTTTTTTTACATTGTTTGGCCGAAATTCGTTTTACTATGTGAAGTGTATTCATTACTGTATCACATCATGTAGTTAAATCTTGTCCCAACCCGCTAGTTAGCACTGTTTACGATGCAGTATTTTATGTTTTTGCTAAAAAGTCTTGAACAGTCTCAGTCAAACCGAGCCTGCAATATTTTCATATTTGTCGTGTTCGGTGGTTTTCAAAGTTAGCTGTTCATCTATTTTAAGGGATCACAAACATTGCAAAAGGCAAAAACTGGCTAAAATTTCAAAAATGAATTTTGGTGGAATACGTATTGCCTCCTAGATTTTACTGAAGACATGTATTTAGCTAAGGATGTATTAATGTTTGCAAGCTCAATTTAGTCTGATTTATGTTCTAATTAGGTAGCACATACTAAAGCAACAGAAAAGCCGTTTGCATGAGAACTCTGAAATACCAAAGCAACTCATACCTAAAATAAGTATATTTTGATCAATGCTTAGTGCAAATTCGTCAAAATAATAGTGAACGATTGGACTCGCCGCAGTTGCAACCCAAATGAGTTTAACTTTTTAAAGATTAACGGGGATACCCCTGACCCCGATGTCTGCTACCACATACACATGCAATATAATGAATCTGGTTTCGGTACAGTAAGGTAGACAAGACATGCACTATCATTACTATGTAATGGCGATCTACTAGAATATACTGCAAGCAATGCTAAACCATCCTTTAAAGTAAAGAAATAATTGTGAAAAATTTTCAGAACAGTGGCATAGCCAGAATTTCATAAATTAATTTAAATACAAATAGTGCTTCTCGAATTTCTGTAATAGTTTCAGAGAAAATCGTTATAACACAAACAAAAAATATGAGCAGCATAAAGCTTAAGTGAAAATAATAAATGCATCAACATCCTAGTTTATTGTTTTCTTCTTCTAACCCTCATCAACTTCAAGTTTGACCAGATCTGCAGACTCAACTAAAACTACACTTTATGAATGTTGGTAACAAATACTGCTCACTGTACAAAAAAGCATCGACTGTGGAAAGTTCTATGGTACCTCTGTGAGCATTCGTGTTAATATAACATATTTAATTCCAACTCGCTGGGGCTTAAACAATGTCATTTAATTTCGCGGGGACGAATTTTCGCGCAAAACAAGTAAATAACAACTTCGCGGCGATACGAATTTGCACAACTGTGTTTTCCTATAAGAAATACTGTTAAAGAATTTAATTTCGCTGGGGTTGAATTTCGCGATCTTGCCGTAGCGCAAAATACGCGAAAATTAAACCCGCGCGAAAAAAATAATTTATCAGTAATAAATAACGTCTCCTAGAAACATTTTTTACATTAATGTCTTTTGCCGGTACACGTCTTGTTAATTTAAAAAAAAATCAAACATCAGCCGTACAACTTTTGTTTGCATGTTTTAGAGTAACAGTAATGGACAACTAAATTCACAAATCGTTTGTCAGATACAATTTAAATGACATTGATCGACAGAAAGCTGGACATAGCCTTGACTTCCATTGGTCAAAAAGTAAATGCAAGCACGAATACATACTTATTCTGTTAGTTTATCTGCTAATGACCGACTAGCTTTTTGGAAAGCTAAAACTTGTTTATTATTAGTGTATATTTATTGTACTGACTTTAAAGGCCAGAGTTCAGGTATAGCATGGACAACGTCTGCAAAATAGCAATTGTACTGCACTCTCTGTGGTGTGTATTGATTGACATTTGAAGAAAGGTCATGGAGTTTGAGATAGGCATGCCTGCCGTATGGCGTGATTTTTTTTTACAAACATTTATTAGTGGTTAAAACACTTTACGAATATCGCATATTGAATGCATTTATTAGACAAAAGGACTTTAGATATTGTTGTCAGTAACTCATTACTCATGAAGGTTTTTAAATTGATGGTTAGTGTTACTTTGTTTTTGTGTATGGTTGCAAAAAGAATTTTAGGGATTTTTAAGGTCCAACTTTTTTCTATACTGTTCTATCTTTTCTTAACGTATGTAATATATACATTTAATAACATTTATTCGTGCACAATGTATGTTATTAAACTGCATAATTATTGCCGTTAAAGAGATTTTGATAATTTTCTTTGTTATCAGTGAAAGTGCAACGACAACTGTCATAGCATCTTAACCAGTAACTCCACAATAACAAGCAATGTTAATTATTCGTAATTATTTTACACCTCCATATTGAACCGGATTTTATCGGACTCGGCGATTTGGGGATTTCATAAGAATATAAGATACTTATCTGCGAGTTAATTTTTTAATGGAGTTTGTTTTCTGAAAATATTTCATTTAACAATCGGAGAAACGATGAAAGAGTACATCGGCGGAATAGTTGTCTACTTAAAGTAAGAGCGTAATATGATCCATATTATAGTTTATTGTCAACAATGTACAGCGACAATGTGATGACATAATCGGGTACTTACGAGCAATTTTCATTACGATCTCACGCGAATGTTTTGGTGAAACCCAACTAACCTTAATCCCGGGTCCCGAATGGTTTCTGTGCTGCTAGGTGTCCAGAAACTGGGCTTGATTGATGCCAGATGTGTTTCCTACCACAATTATTGCTGTTTTTTTAAATATACTAAGGTTTACTCTCCTCTTATCAATTTCAGCTGTATATGGAAAAGTTTATCTCAGTGCAGATGAACAGGAAACAGTTGATCACGCTGAAGCAGTTCTTATTGAAGCCTCAAACAACAGCATTGCTCAGAAAGAACCAAATGACTTAAGCCATCAAGCTCTCCAAGATAAAGTTACCCAAGTTTTAGAAGACATTGAAGATCTAGATGTTAAAGTAGTTGCTGTCAAAAAAGGCTCAATCGTTTTGACATTTGAATGTTATTCTATACAAGCTATCCTAGCGCTTATAGACTACTTCTACAGCTCAAACTTTCAAAGAAGACTTGATGATATTGCAAACGCGCTAGAAAACATTATTGGCAAGAAAATCTGCATCGCATCTGCTGAGATTGAAAGTCAATCCATCCAAGATTTAATCACGAAAATGGGTATTAATTTATTTATTTTTTTATTTATTTATTTAATTTTTTTTATTTATTTATTTTAAATACAGTGAAACCTGCCTAGCAACCACCTGTCTTAAACAGCCTGTTTGAATAGGACCTAAACTGACATGTTGTTCTAATTTTTTACTGTCTTTAACACTCCCTTGGGTGGTTGCTTAAGACAGGTTTGACTGTAATGATTACATTGCACATATTTAACAATTAACTTTTAACTTTAGAACTTAACTTAATGCTCGAGTATATTTTTAGAAAAAATATTCCAGCAAATGTTACCTTCTCGCAAAATATCAGAATATATATTTGACGTTTGTTCTTAAGCTGTTCTAAAAAAGTGAAATAAGCATAACAGAAATCGATACATTCAGAAAACACACCATTACATGTAGCCAAACGTAGAGAGGAAAAGAGAGCATGTGTATATCGATTTCAAAAAAGAAACCGGAAACAATTAACGAAAAATAGAACCCTTGGGGTTAACGCATAGGAACGGTTAGTGGCAAAACAATTTACCACTGGGGGTTAAACCAGCTTTTTGGGTGCACCAACCTCACAGTTGCCCAATAGATTCTCATATAAAAAAAAACAAGTACAAGTTGTCATGGGCATAGTGAAATAACCCCAACACACCAATCAGCTAGACAATGTTGCATGAAAAAGCACACAAACATATAAAACATGAGAAGCAAATATCATTGTAAAGTAAAAGGGCGGTAGTCAATGATTTTTCCGATACCAGTGCCCATAGAATCAAATCAGCAAAAACACGATGATAAGGATAAAAGAAACGGACCAAACTTCTAGGTTCTTTTAGAAGATTACCCCATAAGCCTTCATTAACTATATACATCGCTGCGATCGTCGTGCAACCAAAAAGGTAAGCATAACGATAAACTGTAGATGGGATAATCACCAGGTATGCAGAGCGCTGTAGAATATCATGCTTACAGATTCACGAATATCGTGGATAAATTAATATTGCCTTTTATTTTCATAAGTTTATAAAAATATTTATCATAAAAAAATCTTATAACTGTTGTGATTTTAAATTGCACCTGCTTTTTTCAAATTAAATCTGAGCATCGGCGATAAATCTTAAAAAATGGTTTCCTTGAGTTCTCACTCCGCTAACCTTGATTTAGAAGTGTTTTTTTGTGTTTTGCATAGATTACGAAAAGCGAACAAGCTATGAGATGTAAATTCCGTTAGATGTTGCACGAGGAGCAAACGAATCGAACCGGAAATTTGACTATATTATAATTAATCATAAATTTTAGTAGAAATGTAACCAAAGATTTAGATCAATTAAGTTGTCTTGCATAACTAAAATGTTTGCTTTATAAGGTTGCTATTTATTACGATACATGTTGTTGACCAGAGATAGAAAATGGTTATTATCTGTATTCAACGAATCATCAAGTTAACTTAGGTGTTGTTAAAGGCTGCAATAATGTCATCGTAATGTTCGATAGCAAGAGATAACAAAAGGTCTCTTTCGTAACAGTTTTAAACAGATCAGCAAAAAGGGTGGTGCACAATTGGTACCCATTAGGATGCCTATTACTTGTTTATAAATAGAGGTTCTAAAGCTAACATAACTGTTTTCCAGTAAAAGAAGTTAAATTCTATTAGATCTTGAAAGTCCATTAAGAATAATTATCATAAGAACCATCCGTAAGAAAAATGCTTTATGTTCATTACAAGCAATAAAGATTTTATTTTCTCTTGCAAACTTTTTTATGAGTCTGGTGAGCCTGTCTCGTATTAAATTATGAGGGAGTAAGGTGTACAAACTTCGAAAAATCATAAGTTGACAAACAGAACGCCTGAAAGTTATTTGATTTAAGCTTTTTTAAAACATCACTTGAATTTTATAATTGACCAAAAAGAATTGTTTGCCAGTGGTTTCAAAAAACTTTTTGCAATACCGTGTCACATGTTTTTAATGGTAGTAAGACAATGCGTACGGATAATTTAGCAGTTGAGCAAGAACTGGAGTTTGCGATAAATCTTGCTTTATACGGTGTTTACATAGTGGGGATTTTATCTTGTTTTGACTCAACACTGATTTTAAATTTTGCAATATGAAGCATCAATATCGTTCTCTGATGAATGTGTAAGAATTAGTACTATTAATCTCTTCAGTTTGAACATTAATATAATGTATACGACACACAATAATTACATAAATTGAAGCTTTGTGAAATTCTTACATTCCCTTTTTTCAAATCACGACAGATATCAAATTCAATGTGCGAAGAATTCTATATTTGAGACCTTTAGATTTGTTTGTTTGTTTGTTTCGGGTTTAACGCCTGGTTTCAACAGCTAGGTTATATCCCGGCGGTCAGTCCACCTAACCGGTGTTCCTGGGTCTCCAACCAGTACTAACCAATTTCTCCGCAAGCGACTGACTGCTTCCTCACTTGAATCAGAGGTGAGGGACAAATGACTCTCAGACGCAATGTCCGAGTTCAATTGTTACGGAGAAATTTTTTCCCGCCTCGGCTGGGGATCGAACTCACGACCCCTGGATTGACAGTCCGATGCTCTACCAACTGAGCTAGCCGGGCGGGGCTTGAGACCTTTAGAAATTAAACTACGGATTATATAGCCCTTGATAATATTGAGATCCCATGTAACGATATGACCGACATGTAGCTAGCAAAACATTTATTTGAAAAGTCTCATGATTTTAGTGTATGTTCAACAATTCGTAAATCAAACATTTTTGTATTTCAAAATTGTATTTCTATGTGGTTTGTTGTATTTATAAGCAACGAGAAGAGTTTCAATATAATTCTTGAAATAACTAGGTACAGCTGATTCAACCTATTAATTCTTATACTTGGAAGGTCAATAAAATATATTCCTATACTACCCATGAACAGGCTCAATCAAATCGAGCCTGCAATTTTTTCATATTTGTCGTGGTCGAGGGTCTTCAAAGTTCCCTTTTCATCTATTTTACTTCAAAAAGAAATTTCAGGAAATGTTTTTGATGACCAGATTCTTAGTAAATGTTGGTCTGAAAACATGTAACAGGTAATACTCAGTAAGGCTTGCAACGTCTCAACCGTTCTCTAACACAAAACAACAACACTGTTTTGCAATGTGGAGACGCATTTATTCACGGATAAAGGTCGGGGAGTGGCTCTCAACATAACATCCAATACATGACTATTATCAATAAACATCTTGTATAAATTATACACAATACAATTTTCTAGTCTTAAGACTGGTTACCTCTGCTTACTGAACTTTCAAAGCACATGTATATTGCTTTAAACACTTTACCCCAAAGATGGGGGTGGGGGGGATATTCAAGCATAGAGCAGTCAACTTCACACTCTAAACATGTGTGAAATCCCACCAACACAATACTGCCCTTTTGAAGTTTTGACTGTGTATTTATCATAGGAACGCCGGCCGCCCACGTAAAACCCCTCCTCTTAATAATCATTTTTTTAGAAAAAGAGGAACCGTGTTTCTGTAGCAATGCACGAATCGCATATTTAATGTGATTCTCGGAACGTTCCTCAAAATACCGGAACTACAGAACCTGTCCTGTCATGCTTGAATATATTGCGTCTTCTATTAAATAAATACAATATATAAATACAGCACAACTAACCATAACAATTATGCCGATAAAACAACATTTCTTGAATTTGAACGCAAAGTTGAAGGTTACCCGTGAAGAGTCTCCGTAGAACTGATTTAAAACTACCAGCACGAGTATTTATACCCAAAAACCGGACCAACCGGTTTTGTATAGCGATCCGTTGAGACAATAATTCTCCGCTATACGTTGTAACGCGGAGAATTTAAATTCATAAAGTTTTTATAACAATACGGTAACCATGTTTCCTCCTATTTTTGTAAACTTGATATAGAACGTTTTAAAATTAGTTGAAGGTCATGAATGGAACAATTAACACGCGATTTTCCTACAATTACAATTAGTCTTTATCCCGTGCGACCTGGTTTTTCGTTTTTCTATTTCAAGCAAATAAAAAATGTCAAAATCAGGATTTTTAGAAAGGTTTGCTTCTTGAGTCTATTTAATTCTGTATCTATTTATGTTCCGAAATAAGCCTGGCTCTATTTTTAATCAAAGTACTGAAAGTACAGAAAACCAGCGAAGCGATTTTGCTTATTGAGAATAACCAGTGCCATGATTCTCATACATGTATCCATTTACGAAAAAGCAAAAAAACTTGGTTCACTTTCAAAGAACTTCCTCTTGTCTAAATGATAATGGAAATAAGGGTTTCCATGTTTTATCTGGATGAAGGCTTCTGTTAACCCTTTACTCCATAGATATACCTTCATAGCTTGTGCGAACAGTTTAGATCCATATCAGCTGGCACATCTGTGCGATCTGATTAGGATTTAAACTGTTCGCTTTTATGATCATTTTTTTCTGACCAGTAATCACAAATGTTAGATCCAGATCAGATGGCACTATTGTGCCAGCTGATCGGGACCTGAACTGGTAACCTATGTGATGAAAGGCGTATATATTGAGTAAAGGGTTTTAAGAAAAAAATTATAATAGTGAAATCTGTGTACTGACATCCCAAAGACATAATGAACACGAAAAAATGATATAAAAAGTGAGACCCCATCGATGGGAAAGTTTATGCAGTTATTTGAAATAAGAAATATATAATTGTTTCCTTCATTGTGAAAAATCGCGGACACGGACAATGTTTGACCATTGTTGCACCGCACCGATCAAGTCCTAGAAATATGAACCGCACCGATTTTACATTTAATCAAACTGTCGTACAGATGAATTTGACCATTGATGCACCGCACAGGTTTTATCCTATCAACATGACGTAGGTAACAGGAAACTTGGGGACTACTTTACTTACTCTGATTACTCTGAAATGCGTAAATCGCCGTTTGCCAGTTGGTTTCATACCGATTTCAGAATTGTGATTAGTAAAACCAGCCTCGCTGGTTAAAAATGTTAATGCTCTTGAAGCATTGTTATCGAATGAAAGTTTTTCTAGAGGTTGAATAGAAATATATATTAAAGTGTGGGTTGAGTGTTTGCAATTTTTATAATAAAACATTTTGAACGTACTATTGTTTCGAAATTTAGAACAGTGCTGGCCAAAACTTGTTTTCAAAGGGCCGTCCTGTTTGTCAGACATAATCCACAATACCATCACTTTGTCGGTCGATATCTGATTACAGGAAATGTTCTCCCGTTAACCATAGATTTTATCGTGGAATTACGTTTAATATCTTGACTTCACGTTCACATCTTCTAATTGCACATGTAAACAAAAGGATATGATCTGCGTCTACCGTCGTAAATTTTACAGGTGTAGAAACTTTATATTTACAGGGTAAAGGTGATTTGATGTATTTTTTTTTTTAAAGTTTTAAGTGAAATATGCATGGAGAATTAAATATTTAAAACAAATGGCGAAATCATTTATGACATATGCATTTCAGTGTATCTTAATGGTCTTTCAGAGGGCAAGGTATATGAAAAGGTAGTGCAGTTTGAATTATCATGCACTGGTGTGGATGGACTTTTACATGCACTGGAGGCTTTTGAAGAAGGATACGCCGCTAATTCTGTAAATGAACTATCGAAAGCTTTGTCTGAGTCTATCGGAAAGTCCGTTACACTGCATACATCAATAGATCTGGGCCAGATGAAACATGCGATTCAGTCAATTCAAGATCAACTTGGTATGTTTTATTTTTGAAACTAATTTAAACATTGTTAGCTGGTTATTTTAATTTAACAAGCAGTTAGAAATGTCAATTCTTCTTTACTCTTTTAAATAAATTATTGTATAGCACTTGCAATGTCAAAGAAATTTCAATGGAAAGATATAAGATGAATACGGATGTGTGAGCGTTATCGTAAACGTGTCATGTAGTTGATAAGGAACGCCATACAGAATTCATTTTCAATTAACTAAGTTTTCTTATCAATATCAATATTTTGATAATTGTCCTGATTACCTTTTTATCTATTATATCAAGTTAAATCAATTTTAGCAGTTTAGCTTGAAATGATTCTAGAAAAATGTTAAAGATCATGGTTACCTTGACTGTCCTTTCATACGTTGTCCTCAATCAATCATTAAAAACAGTTTAACTTACTGTTATTTATTATTGTATGGGGATCTTTTATTGGGATCTGTTGACCCTTATCGGTTTGTCGATATCAATGTCACAGATAAATAGTGGAATATGCATATTAGAAAATGACACATCCAAATTACTCGACCTCCAAAAACAACCAACAAGTAGAGAGAAAAAGAGAGCATATGTTTATAAATATAGACACCATAAACAACTAACAATATTAGGAAAATTGACCACGGGTTATAAAATGAACAATTCCAAAATAGACACTACAAAAAAATAATTCATTATTTGAATTAACGATAATCAGAAACTGATAGATACCGCTTTGTAACGGTCAGTGACAAATTAATTTTCCACTGGGGGTTAAAATTAGGTTCTGAAGTGCACCAACCTCACACTTGCCCCAACAGGTTCTCATCATATGAACAAACAATTACGATGACTGGACAGGAGTTTCAGAATGAAATAAATCTCAAGTTATTTTCCATGTACAAAAGTGAAATATGCATATCAGGAATGACCACATCCAGCAGACATAGCCTCACGACACAGCCAAAAGGTAGAGAGGAAAAAAGAGCATGGTTTTACAATAATCAGTTTCAAAATGGAAGCCAAAAACAACCGCCTTGGAACGGTCAGTGGCAAAATAATTTGCCACTGGGGGTTTAAACGAAGTTCTAGGGTGCGCCAACCTCAAACCTGCCCCAACAGGTTCTCGTGTTACAAAATAAGTACAATTTGTCTTGGTGAAATAACTCCAACCTACACATCGGCTAAAAATGTTGTATGCAAAAGCACACAAACATATAAAACATTAATAAGCTAAGAGTATTGCAAAGCCAAAGGGCGGGTACTCAATGATCTTACAGAGACCAGAGCTCCTGGAGTTAGATCAGCAAGAACACGATGACAGGGATAAAAAACGAATCGAGCTTCTAGGTTCTTTTAAGAAATGATTTCCACATAAACCTTCATAAACTCTTAAACCCCTGCCACCGTCGTGCAACCAAAGAGGTAAGCATAAGGATCAACTCTAGATGGGATAATCACCAGTGCCGCAGAGCGCTGTACAATATCATGTTGGTAATCTTTTCTTAAATTAACAGATGGTTTTTATGAATAACCGAGAGCAATTAACATTGCCTTTCATCTTCTTAAGTTAGTTAATTAAATCTCCGTAAAAACCCGGCTGTGAAAAACCTTGTTGCAATAGTGATTTTAAACTGCACCTGTATTTATGAATTAGATCTGGGTATCGACGATAAAACTTGCAAAATGTTTTCCTTAATTTGTAATACCAATAACACTGTTTTAATAGTTTTTCTTTAATGCACAGCATACGTTCATTGAAATCATTCACATCGTTGCAAGCTCTTGAACAGCGAACAAGCTGTGAGATATAAACCCCGTAAGATGTTGCACCAGGAACATCGCCATCTAAAAACGGAAAATTCACTACATTAAAATTAAAATCATATCTTTTATCATGTATTAATGAGTGACTAAATATACAGATTAAGATAAAATGAAAAGGAAATATGCATGTCAGGAATGGCCACATCCAGCATACACAGCCTCCCCACACAGCCAAAAAGTAGAGAGGAAAAGAGAGCATGGTTTTACAATAATCAGTTTCAAAATGGACGCCACAAACAAATAACGAAAGTGAAAACCAGAGGGGTTACCGCCTTGGAACGGTCAGTGGCAAAACAAATTGCCACTGGGGGTTTAAACCAGGTTCTAGGGTGCACCAACCTCACACTTGCCCCAACAGGTTCTCGTATCACAAAACAAGTACAAGTGGTCTTTTTGAAATAAGAAAGTTTGCTTGCTTTACTGAAGTGTTCGCTTTATTAAGCTGTAGTTCTTTAGGATAAATCTTATTAACCAGTAATGGAAAATGGTTATTATCTATATTTAATAAATCATCAAGGTATCTCGAGGTGTTTTTTAAAGCTGCAATAATATCATCTTGATGTTCGGTAGAAAGAGATGACAATACGTCTCTTTCATAACAGTATAAAATCAAAGCACTGAAAGTACTGATGGGTGGCGTTTTAGAGTGATTGTCATGTAACATCATCTATAGATTGTTTGGAGTTTCCTATTGGAGGAGTATGAAGGAACTTTCGGATGGCGGAGCAAAAGTTCGCATGCCCGGCTTCTGCTTTATCAAGTTTTTTTTACCACGGATTTTCGGGCGGATGCTTATATCCAAGACTGAAGTCATTTTGTGCCAGGAAAAATATATAATAAGTCAACCTTTGATTTGAAACTTTAAATTGACAATAAAGAAGTGAACACACATGGACAAATAAAAATACTTTAAAAAATGAAATATGCATATCAGGAATGACCACATCCAGCATACACAGCCTCCCCACACAGCCAAAAAGTAGAGAGGAAAAGAGAAACTATGATATAGTTGCTATTTGCACTATGATTTGAAACAATATTTATTTATTATTAGGAAATAAAAGATATGCAAAAATAAAAATAATATGACTATAAAACAATTTTAAAAAAAATAAGGCAGAGCATCATGTCTAATTAAATTGAAACGCTTTAAACGCTTTGGAGTTTCGTCTAAAGTTGCACTTCAAGGCCTTCTTTTTTGTTAGAATGTCATGCTAATTACCGACTAGCTTTTTGGAAACTAAAACTTGTTTGAAAACATACCGTGTGCAAAACAGTTGCATCGTGGTTAATGGATGATTTTTTTTGTTCTTTTCGAATAATATGACTATAAAGCAATTTTATACAAATTAGGCAGAGCACTGCATCAAATCTAATAAATTTTAAACGCTTTAAAAATTCGCCTGAAGTTTACACTTTAAAGCCGTATTTCATTAATATCCATGCTTATTGTTTAATCAAATATCCCTCAAAATTCTGCATGAATGAAATGCCACACCAAGTTTGAGATAAGCTATCATCACCCCATTATTATTCTTGCAATTATCAATGGTAAATGTCCGAATATCCCTTGAATAAGTTATATTTATTATTGTTCCTATCTTGGCTTATCAGTACTAATTACAAGCAAAGCCCTCTGTTGAAAGCTGATCAGTGTATTGCTATTTGTAAACACATACACTGCTGCGAGATCACCTGTTTACCTAATAACAATTGCGCAGCGCCGTCTACCGTCTCATAAACTCAGTGAACTCTCTGGAGGTAAAATGATCGAATTTCACTTTTGGTAACCGCGTTCGACTATGTAAGTAGATAGAGACCCAGGTACCATTTTGATCATGTGACCAAAATTCACATGTGAAACACTGGGCGGCGTTTTTAAACGCCACCCAAAAAGATCAGCAACAAGGGGTGTATAATTAGTACCATTTATTGTTTATTAATAGAGGTACCGAATCTCAAATGAATATTATCTAATAAAAAATGTGAGCGGGTGGATAAGGTCTTGACAGGTCCATGAAGTATAGTTATCATAAGAACGCTTTGTAAAGAATGCCCTTCGTTCATTACAAGCAAAGAGTGTTCTTTAGCAAATGTTTTTTTTTCAATGAGACTTGTTAGCTTGTGTCTCTTATTAAATTATGATTGATAGTGTCTCTAGCTGGGAGCGAACCCGCACCGTCACGGCGACAGCGCCTAGCCCTACAATTCCTGCGACGCTAACCGGGACAACCCCCAAAAAGGTTGAGGGAGAGAAGTATAAAGAGTTAAAAAATCATAAGTAGACAAACAGAACGCCTGAAGATTATTTGATTTACGCTTCTTCAAAACATCATTTGATTTTTTATAGACCAAAATAATTTTTTGCCAGTGGTTTCAAAATGTTTTCGCAATTCCTAATTACATGTTCTTTTATAGCTGTAAGACAAGATGTTAAGAGCAAGGATAATTGTGTTGTTGTACATGAACTAGAGTTTGCAATAAATCTTGCTTTGTACGGTGTTTTGTGCATTTTAGGCAACCAATACATAGTAGGTACTTTGTCTTGTTTCGGCTAAACACTGATTCGATTCTAAATTTTCTAGTTTGTAGAGTGTGTGCATTAACAGTATCACTCTAAGATAAATAAGTCAGTGTATGAGCATTAGTCTTATTAAGCTCTTCAGTTTGAACATTAATATAGTGTACACGTCACACTATAATTTGCAGCCTTATCAGCAGGTGTTAAAACAAATCTGTTGTGAAAATCTTGAATACCCTTTTTTTGCTAATGACGAAAGTTAAAACGAGGTCGAGGTGGCTATAAAGCTATGTTCTTTTATAGAAGGATATACTTGTATCAATTATTTTGAATATTTGTTTTTTTCCAGTTTGAAAGAGCATGAGACTCAGCATGTTCTCGTTTACACCATTTATTGCAAAAAGAGTTTAAAGACTCTTCAATTTTTGCGCGACAGGTATTAAAGTCGATGTCCGATTGATTCTACATTTCGGAACTTTTGAAATTAAATTGCGGATTCTAACGTCTTTGATAACATTTAGATCCCCTGTAACGAAGTGACCGGCAGGTTGATAGCAAAATTTTGAATTGGAACAGTCTCATGTTATTGGTGTATTCTCAACAATCTGTAAATCCGAGGTAATTTAAGATCTTAAACCCTTGATGAGCACGATAATTATGTACTTTGTCAGAAGAACTTCTTAAATTGCTTTTGTTTAAATATTTCGGCCAGTTAATAGATGGGTGGTTTCAATATCCCAGCCAATATTGATTCGGATCTTGTCCGATCGCCACAAGGATTCTTGCTTTTTCCTGTCAAAATTCTTTTTTTAGGTTCGCCCATTGCTTTTTCATTTAGGGCAAACCCATTCTTTTATCTGAGAACCATACGCCGCTGAACATGGAACGGTATGTATCTGAAAATACCTCATTGAAGGTTCCATGTTCAGCGCCATATGCATACCATCGTTTGGGATGGATCAAAATTGTACTGTTTACTGGTGTAACTATTGAAAAACTGAAATATCCATATCAGGAATACACGCACTCAGAAAACTCAACTCCCTCACGCAGCGAAAAAGAAGAGAGGGAAAGAGAGCACGTGTTTGCGCTTAATCTTCAGTTGCGTTCAACCCAGGGCTAGGCGGCGTGGTCAGTAATGAACATACATATTACTGCCTCAATCAGGCACAATCAAACCGAGCTTGCAATATTTTCATATTTTTCATGTTCGATGGCTTTCAAAGTTCTCTTTTCATCTATTCCAAACATTGAGCCTAATGATCAACTGTTGATGGGTTAATCACCAAGCACGCATAGCGCTGTATAATATAAATACTATTGCCAAACATTTACGCTTTATCACGGAGTAGTTTCTTTTAAGTTAGAACAATTTTGTCCTGGCAAAGGGAACGGGAAACAGTCCATCGCAACGGTGCTGTAACAGTGCAGCTCCTATGTTTTTCTCCGAAACATCTCACTGAAGGGTGAAATTTCCTTCCAAAATCAATCAGAGGTAAAATTGGTGCTCGCGTCAACTGGTCCTTCAGTGACTTAAAGGCCTTGTCTTGTACCATGCCCCAGTTTACTTTGTTTGTCTGACCTTTCTTTGTGAGATCAGTCATCGACGCGGCTATCTAAGCAAATGATAGGATTAACCACCTTCAGTAGCTGGCAATGCCCTGGAATGCCCTAACTTGTCTCTTTGTGGCTGGTAATTCAGCTTGACGAATTTTCTCAAGAATTCTTCTTTCATCAGAAGAATGGCGTTATCAACGATGTGTCCTGTGAATCTGGGGTTGTAATATCCTATGACATTTAGAAGGCTTAGCTGTTAGGCCCGCGCTTATAATTCTTGCAAACAGATCTCTCAGTATGTCCAAGTGTTGATCCCAAGATGCTGTATGCCCCAAAAACATCATGGACATAGTTGTCGGTATTGTGTCAACCAGCGATCAATTTACGCATCATGCGATTAAATGTCACTCCTGAATTTACCAACCAAATGGCATTTTTCGGAATTGATAAGTTCCGGACTCCGTTGTTTGTAAATGCCGTATAATGACGACAGTCTTCAGCAACTGGAATTTCCCAGTACCTTTTCGCCACATCAGCTTTTGTAAAATATTCTTACATCCTGCCATCCTTCTTTCGCACCACCACCATGGGCGAGTTATACTCTAATGTTGCTGGTTTAATATTATTAGCTTCGAGCAAAGCCTGAACCTCTACTTTTACATCTTTTCTCTTGGCATATGGTACTGGGTATTGTTTTACCCGCACAGGGGCTTTGAGACGGTTATAGAGACAAATTCTGTTCGGACTTCATAACTTTTCAGTAGATTGATGTGGTAGGTAGTTATTCTATTTTCAACCTTCACTCTGTAATCCATCTTTTTGCCTACCTGTGCTACTTCATATGGACCTTTCCACTGACGCACAACTTATTATTGCTGGTTGATAGAAGGACCAACACGTTGTCACCTACTTTCTAGCTTCTTGGTCTAGATGATTTGTCATAATGGTGCTTATAACTCTGCTGTGATTCTTTAAGGCTCTCCCTGGCTACCTTGCAGGTTTCTTCTAAACGCTGCTTTAAATCTGGCACAAACTGATATGTATTTCTAGCCTCATGTGATTCTTGCTCTCTCCATAGTTCCTTAGGAGATTGCATCGGGCCTCTAGCGGTTCGGCAATACAGGAGTTTAAATGGTGAAACCCCTCTCTTATGTTCAAATATCCGATATAAGTCATTTTTGCGGTCTTCATATCTATATTTATGCCCACCTTTGGTCATCAGCTTTTTGTTGATCAACGTGTGTGACCATGGCATAGTTTGTTCAATGACGGATCTTCGTTTTCAGCACGTTTCAATGAATCAACATTGATCTCCGAGTTGCAAGAGGGTGTTGGGACATTCAATGCTTTGTTGCTCAACTTTTTTAGCTTGGGCATTCGTCATGACTACAGCAACTTTTGACTCCTTTATATAGGTTTTTGGGTTCCTGATGCTTAGTCCGTTTTGGGTCTGGTTTATCAAGCACATCAGGTTTATTGCCTTAAACAAGAGCACATATGAGTGATTTTACCACCATGGCATCTAACTCTAATTTTTAATATGGAGTTTTAATGTTTATTTTAGCAGCTGGGACAGTCTTAGCTTGGTATTCGGTAGTTTAGTTATCGTAGCTATTTGCTTTCCTGACAACTGATCATCACGGAGAAATTCTATCCTGATTGCTGCCAGCTCACAGCCTGTGTCTTCGAGGACTCGCGCCTCTTTGTCTCCGACATACCCTGTCTGTATGTATAAGTTACAAACACCTTCTAACATCTGTATGGTACATGCCCCTCTGATGACTGGTTCTCGCCATTTGCTAGCTTTAGTTGGCCGTTCTCAATATTTCCATTTATGGTAGTACGCATGCATAATGCTGAAACCTTTTTGTCATTTGCTCGGCCTTCATCACTTCTCGCAGTCTTTTGAGTTCCTTTCGGCCCATCGCGTTTCGTGCAAGATAACCAACTTTAAGGTTGAAGCACGTCGGCCTTTAATGGTTTGCGATAGACTTTTGTGCTGTCTCCTTATTCTGGTCATTGATTTGACCGCCTTTTTGGCGTATGGCTGGCCTTGGAGCTTCAGTTATATGTATTCGTCCCTCCATGCGCTTCTATTTATTGTTCGGCCAATCTGGTCACATCTTCGACCGATCTTGGCATTCCTGAGAACAATTTGAAATGAATTGTTCCCTTATCAAGAGATCTGACAGCTCGGTACGTATTTTCTATCTTTGCTATCTCTGTCCATCTATTGAAATATCTCCTTAGCCTTGCAATGAACTGAAATACAGTTTCACCCTGTAAAGGCTTGCTATCTCTGAACTTCAGCCTGAACTCCTCTCCGGTAAGCTGATAGCGTTTCAACATAGCTTTGCGTTCGAAACTGTCAATCTCAAGTAGCAGTGCACGCTCTTCTTTTTCGTGGTACTCAGTCTCCCTTTTTCAACGTAAGTTCTGGGCCGTTAAGCCACAGCCTTTCGCCTAACATTATCAACTTTTCGTAGTCCATATTTAGCTTTATAGTTGTCAAAACACAGCTGGTGATGCCTTCTTTAAACTGACCCCGGACGAGCCCCTAACTTTGTCAAGGGCTACGAGAGAACCTATTTCTTTATCTAAGACTGTTCAATCAATATAAAAGGGTTTGTTGACAAGGTGAAAATGCCTAAAACTGTGGTTAATATACCTACTATAAAGTAATTTTTCTCTATCTACTTTGCATTTATAACTAAAGAAATGGTGAGCTACGTAATTTACATGACTAATTAACGTTGGTCACAAAGGCGTTTTTTGTTTAAACACGTATATGGCTTCTTTCTAATCTAAGATTTTCCAACTTTGGACTATCAATATATATTGTGCTAATGTTATGTTGGTACTATGAAGTCCTAACCGGTTGGTGTTCCCGCCTACTATAGACTCTCTGAATCTTGTTTGAATTGAATTATCTCCCATTGAATAAATATATCTTCAATTCAGTGTATCGAAAGATCCAGTTGACTATCATTGTGTGTATCTCTGTCTATAGCACTAGTGTGCTTAAATACTCCAAAAATAAATAAGGAGGAAACGCGATGCTAATAAATGTGTATATGTAATTGTCTCACAAGTTTGTTTTTATATAAAACAATCAGTGTATGTAAAAGCCTAGGCAGTCAGAGGGTCATTTGTTAATAGTTATGGTTTATGGATGGCACGTCTATTACCTGTACAGCACTCTTGCCTAGGCGATGTCGCCGTGTCTGGTGCTTAGATCTGTTCCTTTATGTCTGAAAGTTTGTTCGTTGGTTACTTATCTCACCCATATATCTTACTTCCACGAACATTAATCCTTTTGGGGATACCTAACTATTATATTAATTAACTTTATATGTATAACATTTCCAAAAGAGCTTATTTGTTGGTGTTGTTGTTGCTGAAGAAGGAGAAGTAGCAACAATAACAGTAGTAGTTGGGGTAGTAGCAGTTGTAGTTGGATATTTTATTCCCATTTAAACCCAGATGCGAGGCATATATTATATTTATATATATTTGCCACTTTAATCGGTAGCAAATGTAGATAGCAGTTGTTGCATTAGTATCAATTATTTAGAAGAATATAGTGACCATATCGTTTACTGTTAATATATTTAAAGCTCCAGCACGTAACTTAGGTATGAATATACTATTGAAAAATCATATTTGTCCATATAGATTCCAATATATAAACTCTCTAACAGAACACAAAAGATCCGATCGAATTCTTTCTCATAGACGGGATTTTCCATGATATTGTTAAATAATAGTGACCTCACTTTTAAGAAGCTAAATATAGGCCTAACTGAGCTATATTTAGCACCGAAGAAGAGACCACTTCATGCGCGATGTCAACTTCTACGAAAGACCGGTGGTGACTTCAACATTCATACTTCACACTTCGCACTTCAGACTTCACATTTCATACTTCACATTTCATACTTCACATTTCAGACTTCACACTTCAGAATTCACACTTCAGACTTCATACTTCATACTTCACACTTCAAACTTCACACTTCGCGATTTTGTTAATCACGTGACTTGACGTCATCAGGTTGTTATTGCCTGAAGGCGCACCTTACCAGTTTAACCTTAGTGAATCATCAAATCTCTACTGGTTTACAAGAATTTTAGCGTTATGGTAAGTTTTTTTATACGCTGTATTTTTTGGAACTGTTCTAAAATTGTAAACAAATTACCTGATTCGTTGTTATTCATAATTATATTTATTAATGTAACATTAAGAGGAGTTCCAAACGATAAAATAACTGAAAACTAGATAATCTTAAGAGGTCGCAAACTTTGCAAATGGTGAATACTAGCTAAAATTTCAAAACATAAATTTTGGGGAAAATACTTATTGCCACCTAGATTTTAGTAAATAAATGTATTTATAAATCTTTGCGGAACCTTAACTTGATAACTGTAACAAGAACATTGTTTTGACAATGAAATAAATCATTAAAACAATCGCTGCATGACAAATGTAACTGTTTATAAAACACTGTCCTAAAATGAATAAAATAAAGATTTTTATTGTCAACATGTAAAATATTTAGAATTATCTTAAGTTGTTTTTTTTTCTTTAAGAAAAACAATCTATTTGTGGTTCAAATATATTTTACAAAGTTTAAACTTTAAAACGCTTCTTTTTAATTTTCAGGTCACAATACTGTGTATGTGTTCGATTATCTGCCAGGTATATGCTGCGTTTCCTGTCGGCGAACGAAGTGAGCATTCGTGTCAATTAAAAATGAAACTTATCATGCATTACTTCTTTTTTTGGCTACAAATACAAGTAAATATTTTGGCCGCTCTGTTTCATGGATTTAAGATAATTTACAGACATTTAAAAAGGCTGTTGAAGCGGATGGACTTACAAAGAAGAGTCCCAGAGTCTCCAATTGAAGTTATTATCAGTGCCCTTTTAAAAGAACTTTCCGGAAGTGGTCGTTTCTTAGGTTATAAAACAATGTGGAAAAGATTGAAGAGAGTGTATGGTGTACGTGTTCGTAGATGACAGTTCTACGCTTAATGTGGCTCGCTTGCCCAGAGGATATGGAAAGAAGAAAGGCTAAGCGCTTTCTTTGTCGTCAATATTCCTGTCCTGGTCCGGACTTTATTTGGAATATAGACGGTTATGACAAAATAAAACTTTTAGGATTTGCGATTCAATGAGCAGTAGATGGATTTAGTCGGACAATTCTGTGGCTTGAAGTGGGTCAAAGTAATAACAAGCCCAAAATAATCTCGCGGTATTTTCTGCAGGCTATAACGAACAGTGGTTGCAGGGTTCCAGCAATGATACTGAGTGACATGGGCACAGAAAATACAACGATAAGTCGGCTTCAGATATATTTTCGGTATAATCACAATCATGATCATTCAGCAGAAAAGAGCTTTATTCACGGTAAAAGTACCTCCAATCAAAGAATAGAATCAATGTGGAGCATGTTACGACGTCAGTGTCTTGACTTTTGGATCAATTTTTTCGAAGACATGAGAGACAACAATATTTACTGGGATGGGGATATTTTTGAAAGACATTGTCTTATTTACTACTTCACACCAATAATAAGACGAGAACTGGAGATCTTCGCCAACGAGTGGAATGTTCATGATATTTCCCGTAGAAAAAATAATGGACCAGTAGGAAAGCCTGAATTACTAGAATTTTATAACACTTAAAGTAACAGTCACAACTTTTATGAAGACGAAATTTATGTGTGTAAGAGTTGTATTCCCAACCATTAAATCTAAAAGGGTGCTTTCCTGAATTCTGCAGATTGTTCCAGCTAGTAAACCCGACGTTGCCATCTTCTACGGAAGAAGCATTTGATCTCTAAATAGAGATTATATCGAAGCTTCGAGATTTACTGTGAATATAAGAATATATTGAATAATAATAATATAGAAAATAGAGAAAACACATATTGTCATTTTATTCCACTGTTCGATCAATCGCAGGATCTGTCACGGGCGAAGTTAAGAGGCGCATGTGAATGTAAAAATAGACAATCCATGCAAAATGATCGTGTCCTTTTGAATGTTGAAAATAGTTGATTAAATGTATTATTTTGTAATCACTGTTTACATATACAGCTTTCAACCTCTCCATACATATATTCAAACTCAAAATAGTTACCACTTTGGTAATTACTACCAGCTTACATATGTTGATCTAAATGGTTTCATATACATTTTACTTGTTACTAGGTAGAAATTAAAAATTTTCCAGAGACGTCATTCTTGAACGAAAGTACTCGTATTTGCGGTTTCCCGCAAACTATCGTCTGCTGAAACATTTTCGAACCTTGAATAACAAAGCATTTTACTCGCAAGAAGTCGTGGAAAGCATTTTGGCATGATGCACTAGGAGGCCATTAAGAACCGCTGCGGTAGCTCAGTTAGCGGGGCACTTAGCAGCTGCTCTTAGCTCAATTTAGGATACTGTTTTCCTAATGAAGTTAAGTCCAGTTAGGTGGCAATAAAAAGGGGCGAAAGTTTCAATTCACATCATCCTAATTATCACACTTGCAGCAGCTTTTTGACAATCACCTTCCTGTAACATAAATCTAGAATGTATCCATGAAACAACCACCAAATATGAGTTTCTGTGATGTAACACTGGAAGTCCAAATTATATTGAGACAGTTGAAATGCATATACTATTTTCTGGAATTGCAGTAAAAGGAAAGGCAACGTGGCTTCTCAAGTGTTTAATGATTATGAAATATTTAAGTGCAGATTGTTTTATTGTTTAAATAAAAATATAGAACAAATAAAGGAATTTTGTTAATTCAAAGTCCCTTTAACAAAGCCCTGGAGATTACCAAAACAAAGTTGATAAAAACCTATACTTTACGCGAATTGTACATAGTTAAACTACATGTAACAAACCAATAAGTAGCCAAATTTGTTCGTATTTCCATTTATTTATCGTCGCTACCGGTTGCCCATATGAGCGACGCCTCCAGAAGAGTGTTAGTCAATGAGCGACGCCTCCAGAAGAGTCATAGTAGTAGTAGTAGTAGTAGTAGCAGTAGCAGCAGCAGCAGCTGCAGCAGTAGCAGTAGCAATAGTAGTAGTAGTAGTAGCAGTAGCAGTAGCAGTAGCAGTAGTAGTAGTAGTAGTAGTAGTAGTTGTTGTTAATGTTGTTGTTGTTGTTGTTGTTGCTGTTGCTGTTGCTGTTCTTGTTGTTGTTGTTGTTGTCTGAGCAGTAGAGAATACGTTTTATTGAATTTAGTCCAACCATTACAAAGTTAAATGTCAGGAAGGTAGTTCTGGAAACGAAGAAACTTTAATCATGCACTATAATGCTCTAAGTTTAACATAATCTCGGAATGGGTTTTAAGAGTTAAATATTGTTGCAAGCGGTTTATGGGCCAACAATTATTATCTTCATACTTGTATGTAAATAAGAAGCATTCTTATGGGAAAACGATGCACAGTAGTCAAGTATACATAATAAGAAACTTTCTAGTGGCTTAAACTGTTTGCATAGCCAGATTAAATAAAGTGATAAAATTTTATCATTCTGAAGTGTCTCAATAGTCTTTAAACAAACATATTATGCACAGGAATAATGTAAAGCAGCAGCAACAACAACAACAATCACATTTATTGAATAAACACAATGTGCTTATAGCAAACAGATAAATAATATCAAATGGTAGACATTTAACTGAGAAGCATAGTAAAACTGAATGTTAACAATATCATTTTCAAAACGTTATCGTCTTTCCTTTTCAGCTGATCAAATAAACTTCGTAATATTATAAATCGTTTTCAAATTCCCTGTCATAAGTTGTTTAAATTTATTTAATACTTGGCCAATTGTTAAAATAAGGCTCTCGAAGTTTTAATCGTTAATTTCTATATTTAGGGCAGACTAAAAAGAAATGGTACTCGCTTTCATATTTGTTTCATATTGCAATTCTAAAATTTCTTTCTGAATTTGTTATGTCTTCCTTTTTCAAATTCCATGTCATTTGCTGATATGTATTGTTTTGTTTAACCACCTAATACCAATCTAATCTTTTTTGAAATATTTATTCGAACATACCATTGTTTTTTTTATAAATATCTAAAAGTCTTCTAAACGTTTTCGCTTAATCAGTTTTACATCTATTACCATGTTTTAACTATTGTACCAAATAAACTATGTTATTTATAATAATTTTAATTTGCGTTGCCCAATTTTCACCAAAAAATGTATCACTATTTATTGCATCTTGTTCTAGAGTTTCTAGAATTCTTTATACACGGTATGTATCCCAATAATCAACACTCAGAAGACAATGATAGGCTCGGAGGATAAGAACGGCTAGAGATTTGGATGAGAGTGAGAAAAGCATAAGTATTTTTACTTTTATCTTTTACCTATGCCGATTACAATCACGTTAGTGATTGCAATCGTTCTAGGCCAACATAAGCTATATAAAACTGCAATGTTTTTGCAGACAGTCCCTACATTGTGGTGAAAATCACCGAAGAAGATGGAAAATTCGACCCATCCCTCAAAATTAAACAAGTTTCCATCTGTATTTAGGTAGTTGGGTGAAGAAAACATAACTATTTGATCTTTTACTGTCCCTCTGTTTATAAGCAATCACAACATGGTAACACAGTTCGGTAAAAATGAATCTAAATCTTACTTTTTCTGAAGATATCAAAGCGAAATGGATAATCATTGGCTTCAGTGAAGATAATAGGTGGCTACATTAAAAATTTTATGGATAATGAGCAAACTTACCTTTTCATCATAATGCTTTTAAGTAATGTTTATTAGTTTTAAAGTCAATTTTTTTATCTTCCACGACTAGAAGTCATTGTCCAACCCATTATCTATATTTGGTAAGTACTAATGAAGGTAATACACTTTAAATTTGCACTGTAGCAATCTTAAGTGATTTAGATGTACAATATATCATTTTATATCATATCATATCAGGTTTTACGCCTTTTTGAGATGACCTGAGTTTGCTAGTTTTCAGCGTGTAGTTGTTAACTTTCAAAATCATTCATTGGTTCTATAAACACACCCAGTACTAGACACAAGTGATGCTTGTAATAATTAGCAAGTATTGTAATTTTGAAAGAGCAACAGCTTTGATACTTGAGAGAAAAGTGGAACTTAAGATCAAAATTTATTAACGTTTCTAGGTCGATAAAGGGGCCATAATTCTGTCAAAAGCTAACCAGAGTTATGTTACTTAAGCTGCACAGTCATCTTATTACAGTTATAGTAAGTACGTATGCCAAGGTTGACAGCAATAGCTGTGTTACTTCGGATAAAAATGGACATAAACACAAAACTAGGTCGAGCGCGGATGCAGACGTAGCTCAGGTGATGACATATGCTCATTAAAAACAAATAGAAGAGCTTATAAACCACAGAAATCTACTGAATTGAGAAAAAAAAAGAAAAACAACGATATAACTTGCAGAAGAACTGCTTGAATGGCGCCCCATTTAGATCAACATTTAAACGAATAATTCTAAGAAGATACGAGCGTTATTTTGTAATTTCCCAGTGTTTGTTTTCTCTAGATTTTAGATATTTTGTTCAAAACTATGTATACTAAATACCAAAAGCAATATAATTTCTGTTGAACTTTTTTGTAGGTCAATGTGAACAATGACTGGACTATAGGTCCTTTTGGAAACATACCATCACATAATATCACTTAAATCGCTAAAGGGACATACAAATAATAAGCAATCGTTTATACATCGCTAAAATCTTATTTATCAATTCTTATGACATTTTGTATCGTATCACACATCGACACGTGGTAGTGATTACCACTGCTGGCCCGTCATCAGGTAAACACAGCTTTACAAGTAAGGGGCGAAACGGTTCTGAGGGTCCTTGTCTAAGGATGTCAATGTGTTTTTTGTTACCTGTACATAGTGGTGTGGATCACGAATTACTATAAATTCTAACAAACATTTTCTAATATACGTTTTTCTGGCAAAAGACAATTGAAAAGTCACTAAAGATATTTTATTTATTTTAATTTTTATCCATCTAGCAGAATGATGTCGATGGTTCTTCATTATATTTTTCTAATATACATTTTATTTCATTTCTCATTTCGAATCTGTTATTTCTATTGGTTGCAAAAGAAACCACAATTTGTCAAGGAAAGAACTTATGCAAATGTTAATCCCTCCATCACAAAACATTTTGTTAGATGAGGTGTCGCTTGAATACATTGTTGACACACACACGCACGGACAAAGGCGAATATAAAACGTCATTTTACAGTTGAGAAATAATAAAAAACATAGTATTGATACATTTTCCTGAAGGTAAAATTTAAAGCCTGGCGATTATTCAGTTTGAGCCACCTATTATCTTTAACAAATATCACTGAAGCCTGTGATTATCCATCTCGCTTTGACATCTTCAGAAAAAGTTAGATTTAGATTCATTTTTACCGAACTGTGTTACCATTTAGTGATTGTTTATTAACCAAGGGACAGTAAAGGATCAAATAGTTATGTTTTCTTCACTCGAATACCTAAATACAGATAGAAAATTGTTTAATTTTGAGCAATGGGTCGAATTTTCCATCTTCTTCGGTGATTTTCACCACAATGTAGGGACTGTCTGCAAAAAACATTGCAGTTTTATATAGCTTATGTTGGACTAGAACGATTGCAATCACCAACGTGATTTTAATCGGCGTTAGTAAAAGATAAAAGTAAAAATACTTACGCTTTTCGCACTCTCATACAAATCTCTAGCCGTTCTTATCCTCCGAGCCTATCATTGTCTTCCGAGTGTTTATTATTGGGATACATACCGTGTTATACTAAACTTTGTTCATCCGTTGTCACTTTTAACTTATAGTTGATCATTAAAGTATTTTGTGTTTTATACATTTGCTTGAGGCATTATTCTCCGTAAATGCATCTGACATTGTTACCCCTAAATGTTGTCAAAATTTGGTGTGAATCACTTCAATATCAGTTGTCTCGTGAATTCGCCAAACATCATAATTTTGATTATAACAGTGCATAAAAAATTTGCATTTTTGTGAGGTCTGTAAGTCAATCTGGTTTAAAGCAGCAACGAGATTATGTAACGCGAACAATGAATTATTGGCTATGTTATCTTGGGTTCGTTGCCACCTATTATTTTTAGAAAATGTAACCCCAAGATATTTATCGTCAGGTTCAATATCAAGTTTGGTATTATTTAAATAAAAATCAAATATTGTATGTATTCCTCTTTCAAAAATCATAACCTTCGATTTTCTTGTATTAATTTTGAGATTCCATGTATTCCGATATATCTCTACATTAAAAAAGTTAACGTCAATTGTATTTGCTTCCAGTTTGTTCCTAGCAAATAGGGCGGCATTACCTGCGAACATTAGAATAAACATTTTAATGTCATCTATTGTAAATATACCTCTCACATTTGAGTTTATTCATGGCAAAATATCATTAAGGAAAAATAAGAATATAAGACGGGAAAATCGTATCACTTTGTTTCAATTTCTTATACGAGCTAAACATTTCAGAATTACTTATATCTTACGCACGCTTTAAAAACTTCCTAGATTGATTTGGTTGCTTTTTTAAATCATTTTTGTATTTAAATTTTCATTGATAAAGGTAAAGTTAATGTAAAGTTTTCACAGAAATTTCCTCTTTAGCCAGACTGGTCAGTACAGTCTCGGCATGCTATCAAGTTAATTGCTCTGATTTGACTTTGAAGGATCATAAAATAAACATTAGGCCACACTGACAGGTAAATCTGCAGATCGTCTGATAAGCAATTGCTGTTATGAAAGTTTTTTTGTGTTCAATATTCTACAGCTACATCTGTTTAACTTTCTTACAGACTGTTTCGAAAACAAATAATATAATAATAAGTCTTTTGTGAACAATGATAAAATTTGCAGCTTTTGACTGTCAACTTTTTGTACAGTGGTTCTTGAGCTTAAAGCAAAATGTGCTCTCATTCTTTTTATTTCTTTTGAATTTCATTTATGTATTATTTAAGAAAGAAGTGATTATTGAATTTGAAACTGATTTGTATATTCAAGTTATAATTTAAAACACATATTTAACAATATGACTATTCCTAATATTACTTTTATCTTGATTACCACGATAACAATGATATTCTTAAAAATGCACAACAAATTATCACATACCGTTCCAATGGATTAAACTCATTACGAATTTTATAAAATTTTATTGTAAAATGTTCATGTATCACAATAATTATTTTAGAATCGGTGTTTTTCCCAGATATGTTTCAATAATATGGATGGATATTCCGATATATGAAAAGTGTTCATTTCGACAAGTATGCTCACTCAGAAAAGCCCATGATGATACCCAGATACCCAGAAGCCCTAAATTATCTTTCTAATTGTCATCTACTATACATATCCTTTAAAACAAAACCTAGGGGTCAAACTGTTGTTCAAATTAAGACGAAAACTTAAAACGTGTTCATTTCAACTCGTCTACAACACACTGAAAAGCCCATGATGATACTCAGATACCCCAAAACCCTAAATTATCTATCTAGTTGTCTTCGAAAATACATATCCTTTAAAACAAAGCCAATTTCAGCAAGATATCACCATAAATTATGATTTTAAGGGTCAAACTGTTGGATGAAACAAGTCGACAAATTGAAAAGTGTTCATTTGGAAAAGTATGCATCACACAGGAAAGCCCATGGTGATACCCAGATACCCAGAATTCCTAAATTATCTATCTAGTTGTCTTCTACCATACATATCCTTTAAAACAAAGCCTATTTGAGCAAGATAACACCATAAATAATGATTTTAGGGGTCAAACTGATGGATGAAACAGGTTGAAAACTTGTGAAAAAATAACCCTACGAACTTCGATTACTTGTCACAGTAAAAACATTACAATTTTTTTATATTATTGTAGATATGGCGGTTTGTGCATTTAATTCAGCGCCACGGATGACCGATACAGAGATAGAGGCCCTGCGTTTGTGCAAAGATGACTTCCGACTCAGTGTAGACCCAATACTTGTCGCATCAAAGCTGTCTGACAGGCATTACCTAAGTCAATCATTGTACACAGAAATAATCAATATGTTCGAGCAAGGACTTGACAGAACTCAAATATGTGAGTGTCTAATAAGTCACTTGCCTTTCTGCAAGGTTACTATTCCAAATTTAGTTACGGTAATGAATGAATGTGGATATCATAAGTTAGCTTCAAAACTTTCCCTTTCCTACTTGAAAGTTAATGGACATTGTCCAAGGCACGTACACAAGTCAAGTTCTGGACAAAGGCCGACTGTACATGCATTCTTCAGACGCCTTAAACGCAAGGTCCATAATGCACAGTTAAATGATCCTCGAGCATTTCTCCGCGAACTTGCAAATCGTTTCGCTAACAAAATTTACATAGAAACAAACGAAATGAAACGACAGATTCTTGCGGACGAATGCGCGGCGATCCTTTGTGCAGAAATAGACGCAATAGCCGTTACATTCGATAACAACTTGTGTAACAATCAGGTATTCACGCAGATGAAAAGTATTATTCCAGAAACCAGCAATACTCTCATCGTCGACGTCCAGTACTACGGCCGGCTTGCGATCGCAAACACTATAGCTGGCAATTTTGAACACGGCGAGAACATGCTCGTTGCGGCACGCTGCAGAGCATACATGGCAGGTCCGTGTCTGGAGCTAGTCAATATGCTGTACAGCGAAGTGTATGTAAGATTGTGGCAATATGAAAATAACCCTGTGAAATCCACGCAAGAATCTCTTCTGTTCTGGGGTAGGATAGGGCTGGAAAGTCTTGAAGAGGTGGAAGTGGACACGAAAACACTCTGGAGACGCATGTTTATTCTCAGAATGGTATTTTGCTTACTCGGTATAGGGAACCGTGCTAACATTATACCAGGCTGCACAGTTACCAAGGCCAATTTATATGAAGCGACCGATCTGTTAGCTGATATTGACAGAAATTGTGACGGGATTGAGACGCGAAGGAAGATGTTTTACTACGTGGCTAAAGCTAGACTGAGCGAATTGACCATGGACATAACAAGGTGTGATATATACATACGAAAAGCCGCGGAGCTGGCGACAGAAGGGAGATTCACAGAAATACAGTTTATAAAAGAATACTGTGAAGATATAAGTAAGCGTATACAATGCAGTGCTGTTCGTCAGACAGAACTTGTGGAAATCACAAGCATACCGACAAGACAGTCGCGCCAGATCAGGAACAGTCCGGATCGACAAGTATATACAACTGCAATTCATAATCCAAATCAGCCGAGCGTGAGAAGATACGATCCAGATCAGCACGGTCATATCAGAAACATTCCCAGTCAGTCAGGCCATTCAAGCCAGATGGGATACGATCCATTCCAGCCCAGTCGTATAGAATCTAACATAGATTCAGACGAGTCTAAAAACATCTCGAACAATTATGTTATTCTTCAGTCTAACACGTCTTCTTCGTTCAGAGGTTCAATGTGCAGACAACGTGCAGGCGTACATCCACAATTGTCATTCCAAGGTTTGCAATCCCCTTGTTCTCAAACTGAAAACAAATATTACGCTGCCGATATAATGCGTACACATGAATCTACTGTTGATACTTATGCACAGTATAATGAATTACTGCATGAGCACGTGCCAACCTCAGTAGAAATAACCCGAAATCTCCCGAGTGAATCTCATACTTCAAGTCCCCGTGATAATGTGATAGATCCAAATCCCTGTGATAATGTTATGAAAAACTTCAAGTGTTCAGACCATGATACCAGCAGTTTGATACAAAATGTGGAGGAACGAAAGCACGTGCTTACACATGTTGAGGCCAACGAGACACCAATATCTGAAGTTAGTGAAGGCAAACGAGCAGAAATGCAGGATAATGTTCCTGGCGAATCAGACATGATATACAACTTTAATAGTATCATGTTGTTCGAGTCTCGGGGAGAGCCAAGTGGTTGTTCTCGCGAATCTGTTCGGAATGTTCCGGATATCAGGCACCACACCGCCGAAACCGCCAATGCTGTGAATCTTCCTAAACCCAAGCATACAAAACTAACATTGTTTGATAATATTGATACTCAAGTCAATACGAGCAGGGAAGTAAAATACGACGAGAATCCAGCAGACAATGACTCGATCAAAAGTGAGGATTTGTTTGGTGAATAATTAACGTTCGTTGCGTTTGTAGGGTTGTTGTTTTTGTTTTTTATTTTGAATGTTGTTGTTTTTTTGAAAGATGTGTTGCGATGAGATTATCTTATAAAGTTTTGTGTGTCGCTGATTAGAAGTACTAAGTTCTACATGTATTATTAATGTATTTGGTACAGATTTTTGTCATAATTCTAAATGCATAGCTCTCAAAGTGACAATGTGTTGCTATTCGACAAACCGTCACAGAAACATTTTTCCCGGTCGGGATAACATACTAGTAATCACCCTTCGGTCCCTAGAGCTTTCTTATACCGGCAGAAAAACTGTTCTTGCTTGAGCGGTTTGATTTTTTTCCGTCTTGTTAGCAATATTTGTGTATTATGTCTTATTTTATTTTCTGATAAACCCGAAATATGCTTTGTGTATGATTATGTCTAATTTTATCATGTGTTTGTATTTGATGTAACGTACGCCAGTGTCAGACACAGACACCTGTTTTGTGGTCCTCTTTTGGCCCCTTATGTCTATAGAGCTATCTTCAACAAAGTTCTAATTCCGTGTTCAGTCAATTTCAGCTAATAAACCGGCAATCTGTATCAGGAGATGCAACAAAATATCCCCGTTTAAAAAAAACATTTCTCTATATCCTTTTTAGGGCCAGAAAAGGACTCATAAACAGGTATCTGTTGAGTTACAACCAAACGACTTACGCAGGTTTTCCTACCGTTGAATATTTTAATCCCCGTTGTCGGACCATTTCCGAACTACTGCAACGCATGTATGAGACTATAACAATTACAAGTGAGATGCACATAGTAAAGAATGTATAAAAAGGCATTAAAATAAAGAATCGTTTGGTCGATGTATGTAATTCTGGTAATTAGAAAGAAAGTTGCTGAGTTTGTATCGTGACTTTTTGAACGATTTACATTTATATAAAAACTATTCAACTAGACAACTAACGGATCGCTTGCATGGCCTTCAGTCTCAAAATACCCGGCGCATCGCTTCGAACAAGTGTTTTGTGCGATTCTGGTGCAGGAATACACATAGACAAATCTATTACAAGTAAGATGTTAAACGTGTTTTACAGTGCGTAAAACGTAAAATTGTTTCTGTCTATACGTCGTGACTGTATTATTAGTGGGCGGCAGAAGCCGCCCACTATATTTGTGCTTACTTTGAGAATTTGATGTAGAAGGAGACCAGCATAATCTCAGAAATGTTTGTATTTTCGTTCAGATATATATTAATGAGAGATGTTTTGCAAAAAAAAGTAGTCACAAACTGTTAACGATTTGCACCATTGGAACTGGTAGACATCGCTTTGTATGATTTCAGTGGTTTTTTAAAAATTTTCAAATAATAAGTTCTCCTGAGCACGTGACTATTTTTTGTGGGGATAATAGCATAATTTCAGAAATGTTTATATTTTTTTCTGATATATATATTAATGAGCGTTTATGTGCAAAAGAACTTATTAACAAATGGTTAACGAATCGTATCATAGGAACTAATTGACATCGCTTTGTAGGAATTTTTTTTATTTTTCTTAAATTTTAAAATAATAAGTTCTCCTGAGCACGTGACTATTTTTTGAAAACAACGGAAGCCGATCCTTCCGTATAATCGGTCAAGGATGTTGACTGTTGCACTGTAGGTGTACCTGTTGGAAGTTGTGGAGCATAATTCGTGAGAGTTTTGCTCGGAAACAAAGGTTTGAATAATTGTACAATTGCGATACTGGTCATCCATTGTTTTAATTGTACATTGCAAAACGTAGTTTCCGTATAATCGGTCAGGGATGCTGACCTTTGCACTGCGTTTATACCTATTGTGATCTTGTGGAACATAATTGGTGAGATTGTTTTTTCGGGACAAAACGTAATTATACTATTAAATTATGGTACGTTGCTTTTTTAATCGTGCAATGGTCTGTTTGTTAATGTTTGTTATATACCGCGTCGATTGTTTTTCGGGTTTGACATTGTTACGTAACACAGACGGCGTTTAGCCCAAACTACACACAACTCCGGTGATCTCCCCTTGATTGTGTTACCCAAAAATATTGAACACTTTCGTTAGAACAAATTTCTAATGTTTTGTGCGAATTTAAATTGTTAAAGTTATAATAATGATGCAAACTGAGTTTTTCGGAAGTGGAACTAACATCACAGATAGAACGTGAAATCCTGAAAGGATTTGAAATAAACACAGACATGGATAAAAAAATTATTACTGTGACTTTAAGAGGTCACGGCATAACGGTTTTAACTGTTTAAAACTATCCCAAATAGAGTGCAGTCATTGTATGCATAAATGTGCAATCAACTTTACTAAAACAGTTTGGCATATTTTGCATATAATGATTTGTATAAAACCAGCTGCATGGAAACACATCTGATTATTGTTTACAATTACATTTACTGGTGAGGATGTAGTCTTACTAAAGATAGACTCGATTTCAAGCACTTTGGACAACAGTTCTGTATCACACTGGCAGTTAAACACCGTCCAGGTTTACAAGTCTTAACAAGGTAAATAGTTGTATTGTTTTACTAGAATAGCTTAAACTAGCTTCCTAAGTTTCAATGATATAATATTTGTTTTTTCAATATGACCACCTCACACATGGATTAAAGAAACTGGTATTTTTAATTTTTATATTATCTAGTTTTTGCCAGGTAATTATCGCAACAACAGGAAAAAATTCTGACGATCAGTTTGGATTAAACTTGAAAGTTAACCATGTCAGACTTAATTTTCCTGCCCCAGGGATTTCAATAGATGCAGGTTCTTGCATTTTGATGCAAGCAAATTAGTTTTTCTACATTTGACCGTTCCTGATTTTGAGCTTGGGTTCTTTTGATGAAGAAATCATGGTCGAATATTGCAAGAATAAAGATAAATATTGTGTCTGCATTTTAATTATAAAATCAATACTTATATTAGACCACTGAACATATATTTAAACGAAGTTAAAGCACTTTTATAAGTAGTTAAGTTCAAGTTGAACACAAGATATACATGTAACTTGCAACTATTTGATTACGAGCCCTTAAAAACTCTCAACAGGGACAAACAACCCCTGGTTTTCAAAAGCTATTGAAATCCGAAATCCCTGCACCTCTGAAGAGACTTTTCACGAGCAAAGAACACTGTTGTTGGCTCATTAGATGTGATAAATTTGTGAATAAAAAACATATTTAAAAGAACATATCAAACTTAGCCAGGGGGTCAAAAGTGAAAAAAAAATCAAATATGCTTGCATAAAAATGCAAGAACCTGCATCTTTTGAAATCCCTAAATGATATCTTCTAATGAAAATAATTTAACTAAATCATTAAATGGCATTGAAAGAACATAGATGTATTAATATTTCTGATGACAAACTAAGAATAATTATATTATAATTACCTATGTATTAACTTTAATAGTTATAGTAACTGTAATAGCTTTATGATGTACATGTAGAGTAATTTCTAAATTTTTAGTTGAAGATGATAATATTCACTAAGAAAGATTGTTCAGGTCATTCTAAGGGGAAAAACTAAAAATTATTGATCAAGTGCACCTTTCTGCTATAAAAATGTGCCTTTCATTGCATGTGTTACTAGTGTAGATCCAGATCAGACTGAACATTTGTGCCATCTGATCAGATCTACATTGGTCATGTCTTGTTCAGAAATAACTAAATATGAATCTGAAAGTGAATAGTGCAGATTCTAACTAAACAGCAAAGAGATGCAGGGTGATCTAGATCTACACTGTTTGCACATGTTAAGGGTTGAAGTTAGAAATGGATTTTCTGTGCAAAAGTCAAGTATTCCATGTTTTGTGTCTACTCTTTCCATGCAGCTTTTATTCCATGTGTGACAATATTAGACCATAAGATTAGACCATATCAACATGCATATCAGTTTGGCTAATCAGAGTTTGTTAATGTTTAGATCTTTTAGGTACATGTACTTCCTGGTCAAGATTCAAAGAATGTATATATAGATCAGATAGATGAGATGCATGCATTAAAAGGGTATAAATAAAATTGACAGATAACAGTGGGGAAAGGGTGTCTGTAAAAGGCTTTAGCTAATGAAATGAATTTAAAGAGCCCCTTTATCTGATTTATAAGGTTGGACACTTCCTAAAAATATGGTTACATTAACATAACTCTGGCTCCCTCTGACACATTGTTATACATGAAACCAAGATCAAACAGCCTTTCACTGGGTCCTTGTGAATTTACGTTGAAAGTGAAAATATTCAAGAGACATAGTACAAGGTAAAGAAATAAGCTATTACAATATATGAAATAAATACAATTTTGTTAACCCAACAATTTCCAAACTATATGACTAACACAAAAAAATTTGTTGTTCCTCTTTTATTTACTAAATGACATTTATAAGGCTAATGGCATTGTTTTAAGTTGTGATGTGTTGCTATAAAGCATGAATATAAAATTATCATCAAAATTGTTATTTGTGTAAATATTGAGTTGCATAAAACCAGGGCTAGGCATTCTGGGCAGTGATGTATTTGATCCTGGTATTGCTCGATCAAACATACATGTATCCTGTAATGTTTTTGTATTTATTTAATGTCCTGTTCAATTGCTTTTAATGTCCCCTTTCTCATTTATTTAAACAGTTCCCCAAAAATTACTTTTGTCAATATTTTGACCAGTTTTATTTTGTTGAATATTCCCATTTCTAGCAACTATTGTATTGGATAATTTTCAATGATTGTTGTATCTGAATTATTGGTATTTATATGCAATTCCCCCTCAATTTCTACAAAGAGCATTAGCAAGAAACATAACTCTGTGTACCTTTTTTCTGGGATTATCTCCCCGTTTTGTACTTGGAGATAAATGTTTAACCTGTTTCGGCAAGTTGGATATTTCTCAATTTCTACTAAGGGCATTGGCATGAAAGTTCTCACACTCACTTAACAGTGCATAGTTTATGACGCTTACAAGTTACTTATTTCTGGCTAGCTTATTCCTGGGGTTATCTCCCCATTTTACACTAAGAGATAAATGGTTAACCTGTTTCTGAAAGTTGGATATTTCTCATTGTCTGCAAAGAACAGTAAAATAAATTTAACACACGTACTTAACAGTGCACAGGTCATGACCCTGACAAGTTAAATAACTCCAGCTACCTTATTTCTGAGGTTATCTTCCCATTGTGTACTTAGAGAAATGGTTTATCTGTTTCAGCATGTTGAATATTTCTCAATTCCAATCATGTGCCTCTAATAAATACCCACCCTCCAAATACTTGCATCATCAGTGTTTGTAATAATGCCTAAGCATTAATTACATTAAGTTCTGTAACTTTCCCAATTTTGTAATGAATTATCTTTACATTATAATCTTAGGTTATAAATATGTTACATTAATTGATTTTCATGTAAAATTCTTTTTATGCTCAGGTTCTGGAGCAAGAGAAAGTTCTTTTTTCCATTATTTAGAACTAACTTGTGATTTTATGCTGTTTTAACATTGTGCTATCATTTTAAATTTGTATCATGACAATCTTCGCTACCTGGGCATATGTGTTGTCCAAACACAGCTTCTTTTTTGTGTGTTTTTTTTTTTTTGTTTTGTTTATTTACAGTGAAAATTTTACTGCAATTTAACTAATATCACATACATTGTATCTATATGTCATTCAACATAGGCAACCCACAATGTTGCAAGCACATAACATGTCTTCTATAGGAGTTTCTTCATTCTGTATAGTTATTATAAAACTTTATAAGTGGAATAATACTGGAATTCCTGTTACATGTACATTGAATATTATGCGTTTGTTTTATTTTGATTATGTTTACGCTCCGCTGGCTTAAAGCCCTTTCAGTGCTTTGATTTTTTTCATGAGGCGATTTTTGAAAACGACAGAAGCCCGTACTATTGGGATGTTGACTGTTTCACTGCGTATGTTCTGTTTTTTGTAGTAATAGAACGTAATAATCTCAGTCATTCCGATTTCGTCAGAGCAGTGAGATTACATTGTTGTAATAACAAGAAAATCCTTCTCCCGCCCACTTTGATGCCTTGCATCAACATTTTTCTTGTCTACCGTCAGATCAGGTCGAAACTTAATAAACAGATCTTACAGGAAGAACTGTACTCGTAGACCAAGTGGGAGGCAACCCGAGGGATGGACTTCCATCCACAAAAGTGCAGTAATCTGCAGCTAACAAGATCTAAGTCACCTATACAGTAAAGTTATACACTTAAAGGGATACAACTCTGTTCCGAGAAAACCACCGACTACCTCGGAGTGGACCTTCAACAAATCCGATCCTCGAAGTCTCACATTGCTAGAGTTATAAAAAAACGGCATCTTTGAACATCTTGAGCTTCTTGAAGCATAATTTGCGTAAAACCAGTGCTGACTCTAAAACCAAGTCAAAAGTCGCTCTTGTTAGATTAAATCTAGAGTACTGCTGTAATATCTATAGCCCATATGACAATAAATCATCATACAAAGCAGAGATGATTCAGAAAAGAGCTGCTCACGTTGTAACTAACATATATCATAACACCAGCAGATATTCTTGAAACGCTGAAAACCCTACTCAGCTCTATAAGATGGTCCACTGCCTTGTAGTTATAGGCGCAACATTATATTTGAAACCAGTCAATGCCATGCCTTACTTTCTTCACAGTACCAGTGTCCTGAACAGTCTACTTCAAAAAAACAGCTGCTTCCCGCTTTTGCCCCGGTCTCCCCTGCCATTCCACCGTTCGAACTCACTTCCATCCACAGCTGTTGAGACCCGCTCTTTTAGTTTCCACATAGATTTATGATAATACATTCTAAATTAAAAAAACAACAACAACAAATTCACAACTGCACCATATGACTATATCTCCGAGGCGTCTTCTGACAAGGCCGGCTCGCATAGTCACTGTCACATTCAATAACATAGTTGGGTCAGGGGTCAGAGATAATGTGAACAAAATGATACGGTTTTCCTGTTAGTTATTGACAATGACTATGTTTATCGCCGGATATCTAGGGTTCTCACCAATAACCATAGATACTAGGCGGTAACCCTAGTTATCGTCAATAACTATGGTTATCGGGCCGATATCTATAGTTATTGGTTGATATGCGATATCTAGTGAGCGAGCCAGCAAAGGGGGCTCGCGAGTAAGCGAGCTTTTACGGTAATGTGCGTTTATGTTGTGTCCAACTACCCGTCACTTTAAAAAAGGTGTGATCCGAAGCGTTCCGCTCGCATGTCGCTTCCAAATCGCACGGATACACCCTTCACCGTCTGTAAGCATAAGAGTACCAAATTAATTTATTACCATTAATTTATTTTTATTTTTATTTATACGAACAGTAATTTCACCCATTTTATTAATATTGACGTTTCGGTTTATGGCCTTTATCAAAATATTTATGTCAGAATCCTTCTTTTATATAACTACAGACACATAATGAGGAAGTGACGTCGGCGACGTCAACGTCTTTATACTTTTTCCGCTAAAATAGACGTGCGTTAATTTATCAGTTCATTTCACCATAAAATTATAAAACATCTTCAACCTAATTTTTAACAATATACTATTTTGTCTATTAAATGTCTGTGTGTGTGCGGGTGCGTGCGTAAGTGTATGCGCGTACGAATATGTGCCTGTGTGCGTCTGTTTTTGCATGCGCCGGCATATGAGTGTGCGTGTGTGCGTATGTGTGTGTGCGCGCGTGCGTTTATCGGTTTTTGTATGTTCCGGCATATGAGTATCATTATGCGTATGTGTGTGTGCGTGTGTGTGCGCGCGCGTGCATGCGTGCGTCTGTTTCTACACGCGCGCATGCGAGTGTTTGCATATATGCTTGCGCGTTCATGCGTGTGTGTGCGCATTTGAGTGTATGTGTGCATAAGTATTCTCCTACATTTGTGCATCACGTATTTTTTGTGCGTTATGACGAGTATATTTGGTCATGCTGCTGTGTGTGCATGTGTATGCGTGCGTACAATTGAGTGCTATAAGAGTCTATATTTCTGTAAATGTGTCAGAGAATGAGTATGCGTGTTCATGTGTATGTATGCATAATTGCATTAATTTGCATATATAGGTGAAATACCTGCGTGTGTTTATTTGTATGTTCATGCGTTGATGTTTGTGTGTGCGTATGTTAGTGGATATGTGTCTGTATCTGCATGTGCGTGTCACGCATAAATGTATGCTCTCAAGAGTATAATTGAATTCATATTTTAAAATTTTCTCCACAATACTCCATGCTTGCGTGTTTGTTTATTCCATTCGGAGCTGCTGTCCACAATCGTCTTATCCAGTCTATTTCTTTCACTGGTCGGTAGTATTTTCCTTTGTCAATATAAGTATAGAGGAAAATACTACCGACAAGTGTAACGTGCCTCGAGCGGAAGGCCCATAAAACCGATTACTTGTCTCAGTCTATATATATATATATATATATATATATATATATATATATATATATATATATATATATATATATATATATATATATAATTTTTCTCGAAAAATGATTTCAACGTATGTCAGGGCAATTTATTGTTTTAACAATATAATAAATTTTTCCTGAGCTACTTTGCTCCAAAATGATTTCAATGATTGCTGAAATGATTGGGGTGAAACACAATAATCAGGATAAGAATCAGCTGAACATATAACAATATTCCCAGGGCAATGAACCTCCTGGACAAAAATAGCTGATGCTAAGTTTCAACCACTCACCCAAACAAAAATCACAGTCCGAAACATAACAATCACACACGAACTTCAAGCACGATCTCAGCGCATATGCTGAGCAATAAAACTATATGAAACACAATGATGTTTCGAACTACTTTCAACAGATCCTCAAACAATAACACACTTGCATCAAGCAAACCTGAGCAACTAAAACTTTCAAATTCTGCTCAACAAAGTCAACAAATCACATCTAAACAAAACCTCAAGCAAAACGCCTTCAAACATACCCTCAACCCTAAAACGCTGCTGAACAATAGTGTCTCAGACTTATGTGATATCCCGAGGATACGAGAACCTCTTCGTCAGCAATAGTCTGGGAACACTGTCTAACCTGAAACCTATCCTCAGCACCTATTCTGAAGCTACCTAAGGGACAGAAGTGTCTCAGACGCATGTGTTTCCAGCAATTGTCTGAAGGCACTATCTAGAAACCCTATCAACCCTAGCTTCAACCAATACTATTCACATCATACATGTTGAAGGAAACAACCCGGTCAATATGCCCTAGTACAGATATGTACTATATTGGACCTATAATGCAGACCAAAATGTTGAATCTCAACGATGTGAATACCTCGACACTCGGCGACAGACTGCCCTGTATCATGTTGTTGTTGTTTATGCCCAGTTTATGGACCCTCCCGCCTCTGACCGAGGACATTATGGTGTGGTCCGCTGCCCTGTATCAATGAACGGTAATTGCTTTTATACCATCTGACGGAAGTCCTCGGACTTTACCGTTCAACCACACTAGTTTAACACAAATCATTCAAATAACCCAAAAGATTTAGCAGTTAGACTCGCCCCAAGCTAAATCATCAAATAATTTTCCTCACATTACCCACGCCTCCGACTACATGCGTCCCGCATGAACACAATTTAAATCAAAACCACAATAATATAACTTAAAATTCATCATCAGACCTACTTAATTTGGCTCAACATTCAAGTATGTTTCTCATCTTATCCCAGCTTCTAAATTTTTAAGATTCTCGGCTACGCTACCTTCACCAGAAAACCTTTTCTTGACACATATTCATCAGCTTCTCATCTTATATCGTTTTCTAATTTTAAACAAATTAATAGCCATCTTCTCCTGCTCAGACAATAAACCTCTATCATAAAACGCCACTTTATGTCTGAGAATAACATTATACTGCAGCACCCGGAATGAATTTTCGGGGCTCATATTCATCTGACTTCCATTTTCAAAATTACTCTCAACCTTGTTCGCCACAACATTATCACGTACTTCCAACATATTCCGAGATCACGATTCAGCCATTCCGATTAATTATATTTATCGCTCAAGCTAGCGAGGTTTGACAATTGTTTGATTGTCGATCTTTGATCCCACCGCTGCCACCAATTTTTGTAACGTGCCCCCGAGCGGAATGCACATAAAACAGATTATTTGTCTCAGTCTATATATATATATATATATATATATATATATATATATATATATATATATATATATATATATATGGTTGAGAAAATAAATAAAACATCAACAAAAATCTTTCAGAAACACTGGATCCCCGAAAGGATACACGAACAAATAAGCTAATTATAAAATATGGGAAAAGTGTTTTGTTCTTACAGTGCTGATTTGATAAAACTACCCGAACGTTTTCGCCAACATTTAATTGACTTCATCAGGGGTATGATGATAATTAAAATCAACAAGTGGTTACGCTATGATCTTAAAGTGTTGAACCTATCGGATTAGTTTGTTAAACTGTTTAATCCAATCAAATTATAGCGGGGATATAGATATTCTAAAATTAGAATTAATGCTAACCTGCTTTGTTTTATCGCGGAAGTGTGTTTTATGGCCGGGGGGCTCGATACGGGATTATTATAGTAGAGGTACGAAATGGGATTTATTAGCGAAACACGATATTTTAATTGTGATATTGATAAGTAACCGTCAGTGTTTTTGTTATCTTGATAGTTATGAAATTCAGACAAAAGAAGACAAAAAAAATGGTTATCCGAAATGAAAAATAAATTGTGTTGAATTAAGAATAAATAAATAAATTTATAAATATAAACAAACACTGTTTGGTAAGAAAAACTAGGTCTATTTAATTACACGGGTTATTTTATAAGTTTTAAATGATCGTTTGCTGTTGTTGTTGTTTTTGTTCATTAAGACTTTTATCTGTTGTTGTTGTTGTTGTTGTCTTGAAAGACATAAGAAAATACATTTGACAAATGTTATTGATTGTGTAAATCGGCGTCCATAGGGGCCCGGCAATAACCTTTGTAGGATAGCAAATATCGATAACACATTTTATGCAATTATAATAACTGAAATAATGATGTTTATTCGTTATCTAATTATAACTAACGATGCGTATTTATTGCCTTTAGTAATCAAATTTCAAAATTCACTTTTTACCTACTAGCCCGTAAATCATTCTGAAAGTAATTATTAATGTTAAACAACAACAGCAACAACAACCGGCAAAACTAATCCTGACCCAGTGACCTACATTATGATGACTTAACTGTACTTGTGACCTAATTTCGAATTATTATTCGCTTTTATTGATACCTGAAGGTTTTAGTGTGTTCAGCCGACGTATCCAATATGTTTCTCTTGCTTTTCTCTGTGCATCTGTCCAGGAGTTGTTGAACTCGATGCAACAGAGTTCTATGTCAGAGAACGTATGTTCTTCCCGCTTGAAATGTTCTGCAACTGGAGACCGAAAGAACCTTTCTTTGGACCAGTCCGATCTATGCAAATTCATGCGCAGGGCAATTGTCAGTTTTGTCTCCCGAACATACTTTTTATCGCATTTTTTGCAAGTCATGAGGTATATCGCATTGCTCGTTTTACAATTTGATACCCCCTTTATGTATGACCGTGCCTTGTTTGATGAGAGAAATGTGTTGGTAGGAGTCATGTGTGCACAGGTTTTGCATCTGGAAGTGCCACACGGAGCAGACCGACCTTCATTGTGGGTTTCGGTTGAAGGTCTGATTTTTGCTCGGACTAGAATATTTGGCCTTCTGTAGGCGACAAGTGGTTTCTCTGGGAATATTCTAGTAAGTTTGTCAGACTTTTCAATGATTGACCAATGCTTGTCTATAGTTGTACGAATGTTTGGTAGGTTTGGGTGGTATGTGACCACAAATGGCAATCTTCGGTTTGTGTTAGTACCTTTTGTGACTGGTTTTAGCAGGTCGTCTCTTTTGAGGGCGCGTGCTTTCATTATGGCCCCAGACACAGAATCATTGTGGTAACCTCTTCTTTGCAGATGAGCAGACAGTTCATCTGCTCTTTCGTCAAAAGTGTCTGTGTTCGTACAGATTCTACGAATGCGTAAGGCTTGGCTGTACGGGATATTTCTGCTACAGTGCTTTGGATGACAACTTGTTGGAAGGAGGTATTGATGCGTGTCTGTTGGTTTTGAGTAGAGATCGACCACTATTTTGTTTTCTTGCAATTTTGAGACCGTATCCAAGAACACATGTTTGTCATTAGACACCTCGCTGGTGAATTTTATTGATGGATGAAAGTTGTTGGCCATGTCGAGGAATTCTGTAAGATTCTCTTGACCATGGCACCATTGCATGTCCACATCATCAATAAAGCGCAACCATAAGTGTGGCTTCATAGGGACTGCTGATAAAAGTTGTTTTTCTAGACACCCCATGAAGATATTGGCGTACGAGGGTGCCATTTTAGTGCCCATTGCTGTACCTTGAATTTGAAGGTAGTGTTTCTCATTGAATATAAAGTTATTGCATTTCAGGACGAGTGACAGCAGTTCTACTAGTGTTTCAGTCGGTGGGTCTTTATAATATTTACTGTCCCACGCTTCTTTACATGCACTGATACCATCTTCATGCGGAATGTTGGTGTATAAGGACGTAACATCCATAGACACCAAAAGGGTGTTATCTGGGACAACCTGTGAGTCAATTTTCCTCAGATAATCAGTGGTATCTTGTACATATGATGGTAGACTGCTAACATGCGGTCTGAGATGCAAATCAATAAATTCTGAGATTCGCTCTGTGGGGTGACCGTTGGCAGAGACAATTGGGCGACCGGGGTTCCCTGCTTTATGTATTTTTGGCAGAAGATAGAATCTGTCTGCCTTGGGATTTTGAACTGTAAGGTAGTCCATGTTGTCTTCACTGATGAATCCCTCATCAAGCATTGACTGGAGTACAACCGAGACTCTACGAGAAAACTCTTCAGTCGGGTCATGATCTAGCACCTCATAAAACCTGGTGTCATTCAACTGGCGTTCGGCTTCTGACACATAGTGGTCCTTATCCATAACAACAACGGCAGAGCCCTTATCTGCGGGCTTTATAACTATGTCATCTCTGCAACGCAGCGATTTAAGGGCCTGCCGTTCTTGCTTGGAGAGGTTATTTCTGTGTGTAATGTCAGGTTCATAAGATGCTAAGTCTGACTCGACGTTTAGAATGAAGGTCTCGAGAGCTACCGACTGTCTAGGAGGCTGCCGAGTGCTTTTTAGTTTAAACTGAGGGTATTTATCCTCCTCCGTGTCACTGTCGGAAATGTCGGTACCGATGTGTGTGACATGTGAAGAGGCATTTTGTGTGTCCGTATCTGTATCTGGCTGAGACTGACTGATTCCTGCCGACCGATTGTCGTAGAGGGGATCAGGCTTAGTAAAATGCGATTTCAGTCTCAGCTTTCTACTGAACGACTTTGAATCTTGTATTAAATGCCCCCGGTCGTAATGAGGCGGCTTAGGACAGAAGTTAAGACCCCTAGACAGTAACGATTGCTCGTGTTCACTCAACTGTGTGCTTGACAGGTTGACCACTACGTTGCTTGCTTGTTTGTTGGTGGCCCTGTTTACCTTCTTGCTGCGCTTAAACCGGCGACCCTTGCGAGTCTTAGGTTCACCTGTCTTAGATAGGTTACTTTTTTCTGTGTTTGGAATAGCGAAGTTGTCAATCCCTAAGGCATGCAGTTTCTTTCTTTTTTGAAATGAAAGTTTTTCTTTTGATTTCTGTTCTTTTGAGATGGTGTTTTGAATAATGGTGTTGAATGCTTTTGTGTCTGTTTCATTTTGTAAAGATTACGTCATATCTTCGATCTGTAGTTTTAATTGTTCTGTTTGTCATTGTATTTTGCTAACAAGCAAGGTCATTAATTGTGCAGACGCATTATGGAGAATAGCGTCCCACCGGCTTTGAAACCTATTGGATACATGGCCTGAAACTTGGGGTTTCAAATTTATTACTAGGCCTTTAGGCGTTTTCTTTTGAACCAGGCATTGGGAAAGGAAATCAATGTGGCTCTCGAGTTTGGTGACCTTAATTGTGTTTTTGTAAAGGTTTCCTTCAAGAGGAATGACCATATTATGATGAAAGATGAAAAAGGTGAGAAAAAATAAAAAAAACTGAAACAATCGACCGTGAGAACTAAATTTAAAATCTTTTGATAATAAGGAAATTTGAAAAAGAAGAGGAGGGTAATAGAAAAAAAAGAATAAAAAGAAAATAATTTAAGAAAATGTGTGTTTTGTAAAAAATGATATTCTCGAGAATGAGAGAAGTTAGAATTTTCCGAAAAATGTAATGTAATTTGCAATTGTAACATACAGTCAGAGTATGTTGATTAATTTCTAGTAATACGCTTGCAGAAGTTGATTTTAATTTCCATGAACGAAAGATTTCCGGATCTTGCGATGCGCGATGTTTTAAAAGAATAATAAATGGTTGAGAAAATAAATAAAACATCAACAAAAATCTTTCAGAAACACTGGATCCCCGAAAGGATACACGAACAAATAAGCTAATTATAAAATATGGGAAAAGTGTTTTGTTCTTACAGTGCTGATTTGATAAAACTACCCGAACGTTTTCGTCAACATTTAATTGACTTCATCAGGGGTATGATGATAATTAAAATCAACAAGTGGTTACGCTATGATCTTAAAGTGTTGAACCTATCGGATTAGTTTGTTAAACTGTTTAATCCAATCAAATTATAGCGGGGATATAGATATTCTAAAATTATTTTTTAAAATTATTTTCTAAAATTATTTAATTTTTTAAAATTATTTTATTATTCTAAAATAATTTTTTAAAATTATAAAATTATATATAAAATTTTTCTCGAAAAATGATTTCAACGTATGTCAGGGCAATGTATTGTTTTAACAATATAATAAATTTTTCCTGAGCTACTTTGCTCCAAAATGATTTCAATGATTGCTGAAATGATTGGGGTGAAACACAATAATCAGGATAAGAATCAGCTGAACATATAACAATATTCCCAGGGCAATGAACCTCCTGGACAAAAATAGCTGATGCTAAGTTTCAACCACTCACCCAAACAAAAATCACAGTCCGAAACATAACAATCACACACGAACTTCAAGCACGATCTCAGCGCATATGCTGAGCAATAAAACTATATGAAACACAATGATGCTTCGAACTACTTTCAACAGATCCTCAAACAATAACACACTTGCATCAAGCAAACCTGAGCAACTAAAACTTTCAAATTCTGCTCAACAAAGTCAACAAATCACATCTAAACAAAACCTCAAGCAAAACGCCTTCAAACATACCCTCAACCCTAAAACGCTGCTGAACAATAGTGTCTCAGACTTATGTGATATCCCGAGGATACGAGAACCTCTTCGTCAGCAATAGTCTGGGAACACTGTCTAACCTGAAACCTATCCTCAGCACCTATTCTGAAGCTACCTAAGGGACAGAAGTGTCTCAGACGCATGTGTTTCCAGCAATTGTCTGAGGACACTATCTAAATACCCTATGCTCAACATCTACTCTGAAGCTACCTTAGGGACACAAGTGTTTCAGACGCATGTGTTTCCAGCAATTGTCTGAGGACACTATCTAAATACCCTATGCTCAACATCTACTCTGAAGCTACCTTAGGGACACAAGTGTTTCAGACGCATGTGTTTCCAGCAATTGTCTGAAGACACTATCTCAAAACCCTATCAACCCTAGCTTCAACCAATACTATTCACATCATACATGTTGAACGAAACAACCCGGTCAATATGCCCTAGTACAGATATGTACTATATTGGACCTTTAATGCGGACCAAAATGTTGAATCTCAACGATGTGAATACCTCGACACTCGGCGACAGACTGCCCTGTATCAATGAACGGTAATTGCTTTTATACCATCTGACGGAAGTCCTCGGACTTTACCGTTCAACCACACTAATTTAACACAAATCATTCAAATAACCCAAAAGATTTAGCAGTTAGACTCGCCCCAAGCTAAATCATCAAAGAATTTTCCTCACACAAGAAACGTGGCTGAAGATAGTTCAAGTCATTCAGAAGCATCAAGTTAAACACCAATTTAATAAATATGGAATATTATAACAGTATGCATTCTGTAGGTTCGTATTTTTCGAGTTTGGATATTAAACAATATCGCGCGAGACCGAAGGTCGAGCGTGATGTGGTTTACATACGCAACGAGAAATAATACGAACCTACAGAATGCATACTGTCATAATGTTCCTTTTATTATATACCCTTTTCGCTCAAAACAAATTTAAATAAACTAAACAACAAAATTTTAGTCAAAAACTTGAGTTACATAACAGCAGAAATAAAAATAGTAACGCGGTAGTAAATTTATGAATGGCGTAGAAAATTTATGAATGGCGTAAAAATACCGTAACGTTTGTAAAACTGCGACGGAAATTTCCTATTTTGGAGTTCGTTATGTCCCGGAAAATTACGACAACCTAGTGTGACGTAGTATATGACGTCACATATAACACGGAAAGCTGGACATTGTTCGATACGGAATTTCTAATCTGACGAGTTGTATCAATATTGCGGATTAACGATGCACTATGCTAAAATCATTCATGGGTATATAATAAAAGAGTTTAGTACAGTTGTTTAGTTAGTAGCGGATAGCTAAGCAGATTACCGTTCTACATGTCTTTCAAAGTAGAAATTCTACAAACTTATAAATATCATGCAACAGACAAAAGTGTTCTCTCTTCAAAATATCATTCTTTTTAAACTTTTGTGATAACTTCCCTTCTCGAGTTTTTGTATGTGATATACATGGATTGAGGCAGTAGCGGATAGCTTCGGGGAGTATGAGATAGTTAGTGTAAGTCACTAAATGGGCTTCTCAAACCAATCCAAAAATTGTAATTTTATTATGGCATGTACTACTTAAACATGTGCAGGGGTTTATTAAATAAAAATCAATACCATTTGAACTGAATTAAACCGGGAAATTGCTGCAATCTGTAACGGAAGAAAATCATCATAAATTTAAAAAAAGTAACACAGATAAATGAAATGCATTTTAAAATAATATTGAATTCATATTACTGATCACAAACTAGTTTTTGGTAATACTATAACCCAATCACAGAGAAGTCAAATGGAATATACAGCATTATCATATCAAAAAGCATAAATGCTTAGTAAAATTATCTTTATTTACTGGCGATAACTAAACTTAGTAGCTAACTATGATTTTTTTCTTACACAGTTCATCCATTACGTACATGTGTACATATGTATGCGAGTCCTCAAACAAAAAGAATAGCACAATGAAATGAAAGACTTCTCCAAAACGGAAGGCTGTGGAAACATAGCCAAATTGAAAAAAGAAATGGAGAAGTCAATGACTTCACCATCAGCACACCTGACTCTAGTGTTCTTATAAGGTTTCCGATTAAGCACTGTCAGAATTTCCCCAGGCTCGCCAATTAATTGATACATAAATATCTACAGTTATTACAGTATATTCACTACATTGCGTTATAAAATGATTAGTTCAATTGTTAATCTTCACAACACATCTTAACGTTCAACTCGCCTCTGACAGCGATTTTACAGATCAAGTTGATTTGGAGACGATCCCCTTGAGTAGCATACATATGCAATCCGTTACTGACTAAGTGCATGGTAGTTATTTATATCTCTGTTTGCAGCCCAACTATTTGTGCGCAATAGAAGAGCTTTTCTATATATATGATTGTCGCTCTTCGCGCACAACCCAGTTACTATTCAAATCAATGCGGAAAAGTTTCCTTCTATGTTTATATGCTAGCGATCAGAATTTGAATCGCAACTTTGGCGACTTTGACGGCTCCATAAAGCATCTTAAACCATATGTATCGTTAAAAAATTTACATACCTGAAAAGCAACATTCAAGTAGAATCATTATATGTAATCCTTCATAAATAACGGTTTCGTTTTTTATGCAAAACTCATTTAAACCTACACCCAGGTCAACAGATTTCGATTACATCGCTTAAAGTTTACCTGACTCACGTTTATCAATAAACTTCACCTTACCAGCTTGAAATAGGTACTGCGGAAATTCTTGCTACGGTAAATACAAAGCAACTTATAAAATAAAGGTTTGATGAATAAAAGAAAGTAATCTGCAAATAATTAACAAGGTAATATACACAACATTATTAAAGGTGCGATTGAAACTTAATATAGCGGGGCGGGTATCTAAATAGATGAAAAAATAACTTTGACAACCATCGAACATGACAAATAAGAAAATAAGAGTACGTTATGAGTTTTTTGAAGCGTACAGCCTCCCGCATTGTAAAAATATGTTTGAATAAAAAGAAACGTTTTCATTGGTTATCTGGATTTCGTATCAACATGTAAACTGCATATAACGTGGTAGGTTTAACAAGTTATTTTGTGGAATATTCGTCATTTTATTGTTACTTTCATCATAATTTATTGTTATAACCACACTTGAACATACCAGTGTTAGAATTTTCATGTGGGAGTGAAAAATAACAGAATTTAAATCGGGTCGATTTCCACCACAGTTTTGATCCTAACTGCTTGAGACGTAAAGAACAGGCAACGAAAATGTCCGTATGATAATGGGTCTGTTCTTGCAGTCGAATTATTGAGACTACTCTGTTTGCTGACAATTTGCAGGTTTATAAGAACATGTTTATGAGTAATAAAAGGTTAATCTATACACCAAACCAAACCATATTCTTTGAACATTTACAGACTTTTGATATAAAACTTTATGCTTATTGTTCTTTTCATTAGTAAAATCACAATATAGGCAGTGCCTTAGTTCATATTATTAACCATGGATATCGGATTAATTGTGCAATCCGATTGCCATAATTTTTGTATTGTAAAATGTACGTAGTGTAGTTTACATGACACCGGATCAAAAATGCCGCGGAAGTTAAATTTGTTGAAACAGCGCGATTGAAATTTTTATTCCAATTCAGGTAATAAACGAAGAACACGTTATACCCGAAATAACTTTAAAGTGACTCAAGTGTTTTGAAACAAACCCAGGAAATGCCAACTCAGAAATAACTCAAGTTTTCATGTCGCGAAATGATATGTATTTTCGCGAGCTGTTATGTGGACAATTTTGTAAATAGATCTAATGTGAACTAAGATAATTTGCCTGTAATGCGAGCTCTGAGATACAAAAATCCATGTAAGCATTCAACTCTTTAGGCTTCTCACACTTTAAAACAACCCCAACATTTTTCATACTCTGAAGACTTATTCATGTTTGAGCACAAGCCAAATTCAAATGGGGGCTGACATGTGCCCCCTGTTTTAAATTGCCCTAGTGAATGTTTAATGTTACATTCAGAGAAAAAATTAAACCAGAATGCTTTATAGATTAGAACAAAATATTTAGATGCTCTTTGACAGAAAATGGTACAAACTCTGGAACTTCAAAAATTCAGTCTGCACTTTGTCTCTTTTATCAGGTTTGGGATCATCCAAAATGAGCTATATAGCTTGATCGGGCTATTTAAGTGCTTTTTTCCCCAAAGGGGAAAGGGTCCCCTTCCCCTACAATTGGGAAATTTTCAAGTTGTAAAATCTTGAAATTGGGAAAACAATCAGTCGCAAAATAAGCTAAATTGGGATTTTTTTCTTAATTCATGTAAATAAACACTAGGGGTTTTATTAAGCTTCTCCAAGCATCATAAGGTCTGGTTCCTTAACAGGAAAGCTTTTAGTGATGTAACTGTTATGCCAGAACTAAATTACAGGCAATCCAATGACTGCCTGTCTATGGAAATATAATTTCCATTGGCAGGAAAAGTTTCTTTGAGGTTGCAATTAATGTGAAATGATCTAATGAATCTGTGTTTGAAATTATAATGACAGGAGGTGGGGGCTGAATTCAGTTTGAGGTTGAGGCAATGTGTCTTTGTGCTACAGCTAACTCAAGGATAGCTTCTGAGTGGGACTCGGTTTGGTTTCCAAATATGTCGGAAGGCTGGATTCAAGTTTAGTTTCAGTCCAATTTACGGGGGAAAGTATGGGAGGTTGCTTGATACCAGTACCTACATTCATTGGTTCAAATCGCTCAGACTCGGGATTCGTTGCCAATGGCTATATCGCTATAACAAAACTACTGTATTTTTTCAAAAACAATGCAAGCCTTATTAAACACCCTGTAGTCTAATTAGAAAGAACAAAAGATTTCGTTTAAACAAAAGCTGTGATATGTATTTGACCCCATCCAAGAATGACAGCCGAGGATCCCGGATGCACTGCAATGAAAAAGTAAAAGCAATTTATGAGGATTTTGTCAGAATTTAGTGAATACTAACAAAAACAATAAGTGAGGTCGATGATCAAAGATCAGCGCGCATGCATGCCGTACAGGGTTGGCAAAATGCCGGCAAATATGAGTATTTTCCATGCCGGTGGTATTTACCGGTATTTACTGGCAAATACTGGCAAATACTGGTCAAATGAATTGACCAGTCTGGAATTTATACAACATTACCTAATATCAGCATTCATATAGATAATTTCAAGTTTACCCATCAATTGCCAAAATATTTATACTTAAGTTTAACACTTTTATCACTTTATCCATAATAAATAAATATTTTTAAAGTACTGAAAAAGTAGTCATTTGAATTGACCACCCATGGAATTTATACAATACAATGTATCCCTTTTAGTCATCATGATTGTGGACAACTTCAAAATTCAATTATTTACAATAATGGAGTCAGCATTTTAGATGGTTAAGTTTAATTATAAACAAGTAATGTACACAACTTACAAAATAAATATACATAAATACATTTAAAAAAATAACGTTGGATGCAAAGAAGTCCCTGTCTTCCAGTCAATTTCTTCTTTCCCCCTAAGATATCTGTAACAGAACAACAGGTTGACAGCTTTCTGCTGTCGTACAAATACACAACCATTTACTTGCACCTTGACAAATTTTAAAGGTTATTAAATTATGACACTTTGCCTTTGTTGGCCCTGGCTTTTCAGCCCCTTGTATGAAACATGTCGTTTTAATAGTCTAGACCTTATGACCTTGCTTGTTAAGTGTCAATGGCCAGGTGCACAGGTGGATCAGAATTAGTTTCTAACCTGCTGTATTTTTAGGTTCTATGTAAAAAAAAGACAGCTCTTTAAGATTTATTTTTCCTTTAAGTGCTTAAAGTGATCACCTGATATGAAATTTAAATAAAATATCTGAGTAATTTATTATTATTATGATAATACATTAATAACAGTCAACTAAGTTTAGATTTCTACAGTATTTTAAGGCAAAAAAAACTCATCTGTGTAGTATTTGCCAGTATTTTCCACTATTTGCCACTTTGGGGAGTATTTTCCAGGCCGGTAAATACTGGTAAATACCACTGGTAAATACCGGGGGTGGTATTTACCGCCCAACCCTGATGCCGTACCCAAAAGTAAGAAAGGTCATATGTAAATAACTCCCAACAAAGGTCCCAACTTGCAGCAGTTCAGGTAGCATGCGCATTTTCGTCTAGGTTTCACAAGTCCATGCAAACATGTTTTTCATTCATTCTAATATAGCTCAATCTGGCTAAATAGCCCGATCAAGCTATATAGCTCCTTTTGGATGATCCCAAACCTGTTTATGTGCAACCACCTATTTAGAGTTCTAGAGTAATCCCTATATATATGGCATTAAACTTTGTTGTGTTCTGTAAAATGATATTTTTATGTTGTTTTTATATAATTTGGTTTTCAGTTTTCTTTAATCGTGTTTAAGTTCTATGGAGTTCAAATTCATTCAAATTCTATCCATGTAACACATTAAATTTAGTACCCAACAAATATTGATGAATTCATGGTATATTGAATGTTTTAGGAGACTGAGTATCATACTTAGGCCTAAAAAAAATATGTCTGTTTCCTGTAACCCGACCGACCCTCCGTTTTTACCCCTGACCGATTTTTTTTTACGACTATCAATTCGCCGGTGGTTGAAAATCGTTTTGTACTTCACCCGTAAAAAAATAGTAGTGCGTGACCTTCGCGGTGTGTATTTTTTATTGAGCACCGCTTTGTTGCTTAGATACGACCATATCCGGTATTGCGTAAGATGGCGGCATCTTTACTCGCCACGAAGCTGGTGTGTGAACAAGAACGAACAGAAACATGTCGTATCAGAAAAGAACTCGCAGACAATTGATGAAATTGATAAAGTGGTTCATTGTGAACCATACTGCCAAACATATACAGCCACATTTTTGGTAAGTTTTGACGAGTACAAAACCGGAAACGGTGTCACAGTAACTCCATCATAACATATTTTCGCGATCATAAATATCGGCAAGATTGTCAAATATCACAAATTCTGAAAATACTCATTTCTATGCCTCAAAAACTGACTGTAGACTTGTCACTGCATCCCCTACTTAACAGTCCTGAAGCATGAAAACAAAAATAAATAAATAAAAACCCTACCTACCGACCCTCATTTTTTTAATGATGTTACAGGAAACAGACATATTTTTTTTTTAGGCCTTATGATGCAGATTCTTATTTTGATTCTGATTTTTATTTCTTGTATATTTAAGGCTAGCTATTATGGATAACAGTGTGGATACCACAAGTAAGGGGATATCAGATATCCATCTATCTGGAAATGGTAAATAGCTTAAGTTTCCATTGGAGTTGCTTTACAATATTCGTAAATTTGATTTAAATTTATATTATCAGGGCTTTTTCAGGGGTTTTGGGGAAAAAGGCCCCTGCCCAAATTGGGAATTTTTGACGCGGTAATAGTCAAATTTGGGAAAAAAAGTATCAACAAATCAAACCAAATTGGGAAATTTCAACATTCATTTATCTGCACTATAGCTTGATTTGCCTTGCTTTAGTGTGCCTGGAAATGTTACAAATCTCTTCCAGGGTTTGTTCTGACAGCTTTACAGATGTATCACTTATACAGTAGAATGGCCGTCACATCTGATTCTTAGAAACTTGGCAAGTATCAACTGACTGGGAAAGAACTTTTGAAACATTTGATGTTTTGTTCCACAGAGAGTTTAGTTTTGGAGTACCCTTGGCATCTTTTTTTCACGGCCTTTTTGCATAGCTTTTGCTATCATACGACATTTTTTAATTTTCGTCACTAGTTTTCGCGGGTCAGTATACAAGCCGGTACTGCACATACCATTTTTGATTCATCCTTTCTGTTTTGTACGCAGTCGAATGATTATCGCGAAAAAACATTTGCTAACGAAATAAAAATATAATTTCTGTTAATATTCAAACCATAATTTGACCATGATATAAGTTATCTGGAATCATGGGTGCCGCGCTCTATCTTCAACTTGCGTTACGGTAAATACCGGTTTTTACACCAGTACATACATTTTTCACGGAAAGAAGTTTTCACAGATTGCTGATAAACGATTCGGGCTTGAAAAGTCTCGATATTATAGTTTCTCGTTTATCATTTTTAAAGACAAATGCGTTTCGGTTCAAAATGGGAATAAATTTACGAGATTGGGAATTTTTTTCTTGAAATTGGGAAAAATTGTCGCTATTTTGGATTGGGAACGAGGCCAAATATCGGCCCCGTGAGATAGGCTGAAAAAGCCCTGTGTAAGGCCCTTTAAGTAGATCATGTACAACTTGTTTTTCTGAATAGCAGCTTGTTAGCCCTTTATGTGATGAATTCTAGGATTTTGGGCCAATTCAATCATAACTGAAGATAATTTGCAGATAGAGCAGGGCTTTTCATCCTTATATAACAGAGGCCGATATTCGGCCACTTCCCAATCCGAAAAAATATAGTTTTTTCCCAATTGTGGCAGAAAGGAGTTTCTTCCCAAAATGCAAGACATGATTTCCCAAAATTTTAGAAATTCCCCCTAGAATAGTTTACATTGTTATTTCCGAAAGAAGCGTTTGTCTGGTATTGACATTTTTGTCGTACTATAGCCGAAAAACGCACGGTACCCATGATATGCAAATCCAGTCTAATCCGTTAAGTTCGGATAGACTCTTACTCAGTCAAACGTTCTGAAAGTCTGGATTTTATTCCGTTTCAGGGGAGATAAATCGGTGTTTATTTCCGGTTGCAGAAACACATCTCATAACGGAAAATATTACTGCAAATTACTGAAACGTAACGAAAACCAAAAGTTGTTATTTGACTAGGGAGTAAAAAAACAAAAATTCGATCCATTGGGTGCAACGTCTACCAAGGAAATCCCTAGTATTTCAAACGTTGCTGCCTCAGAGTCTGCCACTGTTCCACACTCGTTTCTACCACAGATGTACCTGTTAGTGTTGCTTCCTCCGAGTCTGGCGTTTTTTTCCACAGAAGACTCTTTCCTTGGCATCTTTGAATTTATCAATAAGTGAATTTAGATCAGTATCACTTGTTGATAAATTCAAAGATGCCAAGGAAAGAGACATTGACCTTTGAAGCTTGTGAACAAAACATATGTTCGCCCTTGTTTGGAGTATTGTGCCTCCGTCTGGGATCCCTGGCAAAAGAAGTACATAAATCAGGTAGAAATGGTTTAGTTAGATTTATTTTTAATGACTACAGTTATACAAGCACCATTACCAAATTACTAAATAAGATCAATTTACCTACACTAGAAAAACGCCGTAAAGTAGCATCATTATGTATGTTTTATAAAATCCAACAAAACATAGTAAGGATCCAGTTCCCTCAATACATACATAAAACACAGAGACACAGATACAGTATCCCTTCTCCAGGGTTGACGGGCATAGGCATTCATATTTCCCACGTACGGCGAAGATCTGGAATAGTCTACCACCGGACATCACTCAGGCAGACAGCCTGGCCTTATTCAAGGCAAGGCTGTGTAGCCATTGTTTCTAACCCAGAGTGCTACAAATAATCATCAATCTTCATCCTCATCCTTCATCCCCATCAGACCATTTGTTTCTCATCCACATCATTCAATCATCATCTATTATTCATCTTTTTCTTGTAGTACCCTGGGTAAACCAAATTAAAGACAAACACTTCCAGCTTCCTGTAAGCTTCTTCTTGCTTTTCAGCTTGTAAGGAGTCCTTGGGTAAATTACAGGAACCAACCAAAACTACCACTAAAATTTAAACCTTTTAATTTAAACCTAATGCTACTCCCAAAACATTCAGACTGCGCACTCCACGTAATACTCTGTTAAGAGGGTCTGGAGTATATGTCAGATTCAGAGAGAGAACTGAATACTATAGAATTGTGAAAATCTGAAAAATAAAGTGCTATAAAAATTAAACTAATGTTAAAAATGCTTATTTCTCTAATAATTTGTACTCCAGTACCCCTTATTTCAATAAATTTTGTGTTCCCAAAATGAACAATCATCGCGCATAAATTTCCCAAAATGAACAATTATCGCGCATAAATTTCCGCAATTTGAAAGGCCAGGGCCTCTTCCCAATTTCCTGATGAAAAGCACTGTAGAGCAAATACAGATGTAATAATTACACACATTAAATCAAGCAAACAGAACTTTTTTTCATAATATTCAAAAATCATGGCATTTCCATATAGCAACTGCTAAAAAAACATGTGTATGTTTGTGCTGCCAACATGTTCCTGTAGCATTGTCTGTCAAAACTTGTCATAGGGGTTTAATGCCTTTAATTCCCAAAGAACTACCGGTATACAATGTATTAGTAGACTAAGTTGCACTAATCTCAGAGGTGTAGAATTCCACTTGATTGCTCGCCATGGCGAGTAAATGATCTGTTGTGTCGAGTGAAGCGGCCAAAACTCTAGCTTGACCGGGTGAGTAAATTTTTCAGCAATGCACATGTGTTTTCTTCAGAAAATGAAATATTTTAACTTTGTTAACAAAATACAATTTGATTTCCGGTATTTCGGTCGATTTGTGATGTATTAGGAACGTTTCTGATGTAAAGGTAACAGCAGTTATTTATTTTTATCCTCACTGGGTTTCCCAAATCAGAACGAGGCTGCAAGTGCATGTATTTTCCCGCTATATGTCAAAATGTCGATACAAATGATGATAATGTTTTTTACACAAGTAGACACTTGGATAAAGACATACGCATGTCCACTAAGCTAAAAGTGTACAATGCAGTCGTGCTCTCCTCGTTGCTCTACAGTTGTGAGACGTGGACCCTGTATCGTAGGCACATCAAGCAGCTGGAACAGTTTCACATGCGTTACCTCCGCCACATCTTGAAGATACACTGGCAATACAAGATAACAAATCTTGAGGTGCTGAGAAAGGCCAACTCCACAAGCATTGAGGCAAAGGTGATTAAGGCACAGCTAGGCTGGACTGGCTACGTGATTCACATGGATGGGTCCAGGATCCCAAAACAGCTGTTCTACGGTGAGCTGATGTCGGGCAGCCGGAATCGGGGCCAGCCAAAGAAGAGGTACAAAGACAACATTAAGTCATACTACAAGTGGGCCGACCTCCTGCCCAGACAGCTTGAGGATGATGCCTCAGACAGAATAGCATGGCGTGCTGAAACCAAAAGAGCAGTTACCAGTTTTGAGGCTGACCGCTTCCAACGTCTTACTGCTGCATGCCATCGCCGTCACCAAGCAGCCGCAAAACCTGCACCAATGATCAGTGTTCCATGTCCTTCCTGCAACCGCATCTGCGCTTCTGCTTTTTACCTTTGAAGCCATATGCAATCACATCGTTAAGACACAACAAGACGTCATTCTCGGTCACGAGAGACTACCAAGAGACACTTGGAAATTTTATTTAAAATGTAAGGGCGAGTGTACTTTCTGTAAGGGCGATTGCACTTACTCATTCACTCAACCTGCAGGGCGAGTGGGTCCAAAAAATTTCTACACCTCTGACTATCTAAGTTAAATGAATAAAAGTTATTAAAATCTATCTATATTGCAGGAAATTGGTGTGTTATTACCATTTTCAATCCATTCAGTTCATCTACTTTTGATTTATTTCTTGTACTTCCACAATTTAAATATGTAAAAGTGGCTAGATATTCTTAAGAACGGCAATTAAACTTGCAATGACAATTAGACTTGCAATGACAATTAGACTTGCAATGACAATTAAACTTGCAATGACAAACTTGCAATGACAATTAGACTAGTGAAATGAAAAAAATTTACCCGGCAATTTCTTTTTACAGCTGTAAACAAAATTGAGAATGAGAGGATTTTAACAGTTAATTTACATTGGGAAAGTTTGTGTGCTGCAGAACTGATCATTTTCATATCAAAATTTACTTTTTCATGCACTTTTGGCTATTTTGAAGTGGAAATTTGGTGGGGATATTTTCGTAATGGAAAGGGGAAATAGTTATTTATTTTGCCTGGAAATGATGCCTTATTTCGGCTTCTGTTATACAAGGAAAAAAAACCTGATCCCTTTAATCCTTGTAAATGCTTTTTTATTTTTGTGCAATCATTGTAGATCTAGATCAGCTGGCACATCTGTCTGATCTGGATCTGCAATGGTGGCATCTTGGCCAGAAAAAAACCTAATGAATCAAAAAGCAAACTGTGCAGATACTGATCAGATGTCATGGATTTTCTGGCTGATCTGGATCTACACTATTGCCCACGATATAAAGACATATATGGAGGAAAGCATAGGCTGATGTTGTTGTAAGACTTCTATGACACTTTCTTGTAGGTGAAGAAGAACTGAGTGAGGAGAATCAGGAGCGCTACAATGAGCTGATAATTAGAGCTAAACGGCTTGTGGGTGAGGGTAGGATTGAGGATGCTCTTCAAGTCAACAAAAAAGCCCTCAGCATCTGTTACACCCAAAAACTGGCAAAGAAAATAAAGAAAATTGAGGTAGGTGCATTTTCCCCTACCCTCCAGAATCCCTCCATATGCGAAAAAGTTTTGCAATTGTAGGTTTTCAATAAGTTTTGCTATGATATTAGAGCAATAAAACTGTAAAGTACAAAACTTTCAATTTAATGACCCTGTTGCAGTCACTGACATCTCAGATGATTGCTGAAGCATCCTTTCACTGAGGCTATTTAAGATTATTTGTTTGGAATTGCTTTCAATTTTAAGATGGCCACTAGAACCAAACATGGCAGGCCATTATGAGTATATCTATTGGACTTCTGATGGAAAGTTTTTTTTCTGTCTTAGAAGTGATTGTCTACAGGCGCCTTCCGCTCAGACAATTTCATTAAAATCATGCATTTTTCCCCGAAAAGTAAATTTACATCAGGTTTTATGTAAATTGACCTTTAAAGAAGAAATCACTATTTTCCCCCAAAATTAAAGGGCATCTGGGCTTGACCCATGGAATTGAAAAAAAAGCCCTGACACTGGAATATTTCGATAGAACCTAAAGAAGTAGAGAGTAAAAGTTTACATAGTAAAGAAGTAAAGATCAAACTTGCAGGATTACCTGAAGGCTCACGCTGATGACTCTGAGGAGGAGGAGGACTGTGGCTCGGTTCATATGGGAAAAGGGTTCTACATCTACAAGGACCTGTACAATAGCCTGTACAGTCATCAGCAGGAAGGCATTCTCTGGCTCTGGGACCTATACAGGAGGAAAAAGGGAGGCATTCTTGGGGATGACATGGGGTGAGTACCTGTATAGGAAGAGGAAACAAGGCACTCTAGGAGGTCAGGGTGTGAGGACCTGTACAGGAGATAGTAAAGACGCATTTTACTTCTCATATCATAAATAAAACCAGGACTGGGTTCAAGGTCAAGGTTACTGTTTTTTTTTTAATGTAATTTTGAACTGTACTTTAACTTGGAGAATCTGATGCATTCAAATTATTCGATATAAATGTTGTCCTTAGCAATGCATCCTGTTTTATGCAAACTCCATTGTTTTCAGGATAAGAATAGCATTCCCATACTGTGTAATGAGTGGAGATAATTGAAGACAGTAATCTAAGTAAGGTGACATAATGAATTTAAAAAAAAATGTTATGAAAGGGGTTTTAATTTAAAAGTGAAGACTGTGTTTGTGAACAAAGAATCTAACTATTTTCATGTACTTTGTTTATACTAATAAATGTGAAGTAAATTATTTCAGACTGGGAAAGACTATCCAGGTGATCGGTTTTCTCTCGGGAATGTTTGACATGCAGAAAATCAAGTGTGTGCTAATAGTGCTTCCTGTAGCTGTCATGGTCAACTGGGAGAAAGAATTCCAGAAATGGTGAGTGTACACCAGGAATAATACAACCAGGGTTCTAAGGTCAACTTTTGTTCTAAAAACCAGTTTCAGATCTTGAGCATAAAGTGTGTGAAGCTTACTTTAAACAATTCAACTGTATTTCTCTGTATTTTATGAGAAGACATGAAGTTGATCCATTAATTGCTCATAAATGTGTTTTAATGAAATTTATCATATATCGTACAGAGTAAATGTGTAAATTTGATTATTCTATAACAGGGCGCCAGGATTGAAGATTATGGCTTATCATGGTAACAGTAAGAGGGAGAAGGAGCGAGCGCTGGCGCGGATACATCGCCGAGGTGGAGTACTGCTGACAACATATGGCCTGGTTGTCACAAGCTGGGAACAGTTAGGAACACATGATGGGAGAGAGTTTGTCTGGGTATGATTTTTGATGAAAGTAAACTTAGTAGAGGCTGGTTATCGCACTGCTGCTTTGTCCATTCACTGTCAAATTATTATTAAAACTGCAAGCCGGAGGTAAAGGTTGAAAAACATAAACTGGAAGGAGATTTGTTAGTAATTATTTGAGTCCGCCAAAGTACAATTAGCAAAAATGTTTCTTCGATATATTTATTTACAATATGTTTTGGTTTTGCCATTGACTGTTCCAAGGCACTACCCTACCAAGGTTTTCTTGTTTTTTTGTTTTGTTTTACAAAATGGTTTCCAATTGGTAGCCTTCAAAATTTCTCCTCACTATTGTGTGTTTAAACATAAAGGTTGGTGTTTCAAAAACAAAATAAAACTTTAGCATTTGGCCTTTTATATGTTCTTAACGTTAATGAAATAGGATGAAAGAAAGATGGTTTTGGAATAAAAGTACACACCTATAAACAGGTTGTAAATGGTATTAATGTGCCCACAAGGTCATACATTTAATTTCAATAATGACTTGTACAAATACATGTATATGACTAGGATATGCCATGTTATGCAGTACTTTTCAGTCAGTGTTAAACCTCAATATAAATCGAAAATGAGAGAATGACATTAACTGGCAAACACGTTTAATTAATATCTTCTGATCATCAGCATAGCACTAATGCCAAACACAAGTTTGTGTAACTCTAACTGTCAGCTGTTTGTTGTAGGACTACATGATCCTGGATGAAGGACACAAGATTAAGAATCCTACCAAGACCAGTAAAGGAGTGCATGCTATACCTGCTCACAACAGGATCATCCTCACCGGTACACCTGTACAGAACAACCTCAAGGTAAGTCAAGTCTTTAATTATTATAAATAAGTTTTTTTTTGTTGGAACAGGGAAAGATGCTAAATGCTGTCCAAAAGGGTGAAAAACCTGAGAAAATACAAAGTTGGGGAAAATTCAGTATATTATGTATTCTGACTTGTATTAGCTACATGCATGTTTAAACTAGAGTTTATACTACTGACTGAAGTAGGAGGCATATAGAGTTACACTCGTCCATACGTCAGTTCGTATGTATGTCTCCTAAATCTTGTAGCATTAACTCTTTCTGGTGGATTTCTTTTAATCTTGCACAGATGATCAAGCAGGATGTCTACTCTGATCTCAAATGTGAAATGATTGTTATTGTATGTTTGCTTAAAAAAGTCAATATGTAACCTACTCTATTTCTTTTGCTGCCTTAAAATTCTTTATATTTAATAATCAGTCATGTTACTTTATTGATATGATTTCAGGAGTTGTGGTCCCTGTTTGACTTTGTCCACCAAGGAACACTGCTTGGAACACAGAAGACATTTAAAATGCAATATGAAACTCCAATTATCACAGTAAGTTACACATTTATATTACATCGGAATTTCATGGCTTCAAGGTTGATATTGAAATATACTGTAATGTCCCATGTAACATCCATGCTCCCATAACTGCCCACCATATGTTTTGAACTTGCAAATTAATAAGCGGCTGTTATAACAATTTTCACTCACCCTTCTATACTGCTATATCAATGTTTTCAGTTTATCTACTAGGTCAGCTGGGTCTTCATTACTGTTAGTTCATTTCAAGCACCCTTTCAAGCACCCCTCTTTTCTCGGTCTTTACCGAAATCTACCGAAATCGACTGGGAATTACTGAAATCAGCTTTATAAATTCACTTTTCCCAGTTATTAACAATTATTTTTTAACCAGGTTTTTTAACCAGGTTTTCTTTAGAAAAATCCTGGTTATTAGATTGGGGTATGTCGTTGGGCGGGCGGGCGGGCGGGCGGGCGGGCGTCAACATTTTGTGAAGTTTTTTGTTAAAGCTGTGTTTTTCTCAGTAACCGTTCAAGGTACAACTTTGAAACTTAAAATAGTTGTTTGACATATCAATACCAATTATCAGGACAAGTTTCATAATCCCTGACTGTATTTTGACAAAGTTATGCCCCCTTTTCACTTAGAAATTTTGTGAAGTTTTTTGTTAAAGTTGTGTTTTTTTCAGTAACCGCTCAAGGTACAACTTTGAAACTTAACATAGTTGTCTGACATATCAATATCAATTATCAGGACAAGTTTCATAATCCCTGACTGTATTTTGACAAAGTTATGCCCCTTTTTCACTTAGAAATTTTGTGAAGTTTTTTGTGAGATCTGTGTTTTTCTCAGTAACCGTTTAAGGTACAACTTTGAAACTTAACATAGTTATCTGACATCTGAATACCAATTATGAGGACAAGTTTCATAATCCCTGACTGTATTTTGACAAAGTTATGCCCCTTTTTCACTTAAAAATTGTGTTTAGTTTTTTGTGAAAGTTGTCTTTTCTCAGTTACCATTCAAGGTATAACTTTAAAACTTTACATAATTGTTTGACATCACAGTACCAATTATCAGGTCAATTTTCATATGGGTTTTGATTGTGTTTTGCAAAAGTTATGCCCCTTTTGACTTAGATTTTTTGTTAAGTATTTTGTGAATGTTATCTGTTGATGCCAAATTGCCTGTTGACGCTTAGATTGGTTTGTGGGTAGCTTATATCAACAGGCAGCTTGCGATTGTTATCCAGGTGTCTGTGATAAATGTCAAGGTCACTTGCTAAATATAGAAATTCAGCTTACCCTCAATAACTTGAGTTTGCTTTTACCTCTGGATGCCAAACTTAGTATATGAGTAGCTAATATCAAAGGACAGCTTGGGATCGCCACAGGTATCTGCGATCAAGGTCAAGGTCACTGTTGCTAAAAATAGAAATTCAGTTTTCCCTCGATAACTTGAGTTTGCTTTGGTATATTTACGCCGAACTTAGTGTTGGTATCTAATATCAACATGCAGCTTGAGATTGCTACCCAGGCGCCTGTGATAAAGCTCAAGGTCACTGTAGCTAAAAATAGAAATTCAGTTTCTGCTCAATAGCTTGAGTTTTCTTTGGCCTATTGACACCAAACTTGGTTTGTGGGTAGCTTATATCAAGACACTACTTAGGATTGATACCCAGGTGTCTGTGATAAAGGTCTATGTCATTTTTGCTAAAAATAAAAATTTAGGTTTCTCCTTATTACTTGGGTTAGCTGTGATCTATTGACACCAAACTTTCTTTGGGTAGCTGATACCAAGATGCAACTCGGGATTTCTACTCAGAAGTCTGTGATCAAGATCAAGGTCACTGTTGCTAAAAAAAGAAGTTCAGTTTCTTTATATCAGATATTTTCTTTACAAAAGTATAAGTATTAAATGAAAACCTGGTTTTCGGCGCATGGCGACGACTTCTTCTTGTATAATATTTATGATCATATAATAAATGTTAATCAATATAAAGATGATTCAAATAAAAAATTTGATTTGAAATTGTAAAAATGACCGTAGATGTGCGTACTAACATTTAACGTTGTATGCCACATACCGGCTGGTAAACTTCCTATTTATATCTCAAATATGGCGTAAATCTTAAATAAATTGTTTTAAATCAAAAATAGGTTCATACTGACATCTTTATATGTTTTTAGCTCACCTGTCACGTAGTGACAGGGTGAGCTTTTGTGAGGGGGGTTCGTCCGTCGTCCGTCCGTCCGTTCACAATTGTTGTCCGCACTCTAGCGGACAGAATTTTGGTCCAATCTTCTTCAAACTTGGTCAGAATGTTTATCTCAATGATATCTAGGTCAAGTTCGAAACTGGGTCATGTGACCCTTAAAACTAGGTCACTAGGTCAAATTAAAGAAAAAGCTTGTCTGCACTCTAGCGGTTGTAATTTTGATCCGTTCTTCTTTAAACTTGGTCAGAATGTTTATCCCAATGATATCTAGGTCAAGTTCGAAACTGGGTCATGTGACTTTGAAATCTAGGTCACTAGGTCAAATTATAGAAAAAGCTTGTCCGCACTCTAGTGGTCGTAATTTTGGTCCGATCTTCTTCAAACTTGGTCAGAATGTTTATCCCAATAATATCTAGGCCAAGTTCAAAACTGGGTCATGTGACCTTGAAATCTAGGTCACTAGGTCAAATTATAGAAAAAGCTTGTCCGCACTCTAGTGGTTGTAATTTTGGTGCAATCTTCTTTAAACTTGGTCAGAATGTTTATCTTAATGATATCTAGGTCAAGTTCTTTACTGGGTCATGTGACCCTTAAAACTAGGTCACTAGGTCAAATTAAAGGAAAAGCTTGTCTGCACTCTAGCGGTTGTAATTTTGGTCCGTTCTTCTTTTAACTTGGTCAGAATGTTAATCCCAATGATATCTAGGTCAAGTTGGAAACTGGGTCATGTGACCTTGAAATCTAGGTCACTAGGTCAAATTATAGAAAAAGCTTGTCCGCACGCTGGTGGTCGTTATTTTGGTCCGATCTTCTTCAAACTTGGTCAGAATGTTTATCCCAATGATATCTAGGTCAAGTTCGAAACTGGGTCATGTGACCTTGAAATCTAGGTCACTAGTTCAAATTATAGAAAAAGCTTGTCCGCACTCTAGTGGTCGTAATTATTGTCAGATCTTCTTCAAACTTGGTCAGAATGTTTATCCCAATAATATCTAGGTCATGTTCGAAACTGGGTCATGTAACCTTGAAATTTAGGTCACTAGGTCAAATTATAGAAAAAGCTTGTCCGCACTCTAGCGGTCTAAATTTTGATGCGATCTTCTTCAAACTTGGTCAGAATGTTTATCTCAATGATATCTAGGTCAAGTATGAAACTGGGTCATATGACCTTGAAATCTAGGTCACTGGGTCAAATTATAGAAAAAGCTTGTCCGCAATCTAGCAGTCTTAATTTTAGTGCAATCTTCTTTAAACTTGAACAGAATGTTTATCTTAATGATATCTAGGTCAAGTTCGATAACTGGGTCATGTGACCCTTAGAACTAGGTCACTAGGTCAATTAAAAGAAAGCTAGTCTGCACTCTAGCGGTTGTAATTTTGGTCCGTTCTTCTTTAAACTTGGTCAGAATGTTTATTCCAATGATATCTAGGTCTAGTTTGAAACTGGATCATGTGACCTTGAAATCTAGGTCACTAGGTCAAATTATAGAAAAAGCTTGTCCGCACTCAAGTGGTCGTAATTTTAGTCTAATCTTCTTCAAACTTGGTCAGAATGTTTATCCCAATGATATCTAGGTCAAGTTCGAAACTGGGTCATGTGACTTTGAAATTTAGGTCACTTGGTCAAATTATAGAAAAAGCTTGTTAGCACTCTAGTGGTCGTAATTATTGTCAGATCTTCTTCAAACTTGGTCAGAATGTTTATTCCAATAATATCTAGGTCATGTTCGAAACTGAGTCATGTAACCTTGAAATTTAGGTCACTAGGTCTAATTGTAGAAAAAGCTTGTCCGCACTCTAGCGGTCTTAATTTTGATGTGATCTTCTTCAAACTTGGTCAGAATGTTTATCTCGATGATATCTTGGTCAAGTTCCAAACTGGGTCATGTGACCTTGAAATCTAGGTCACTAGGTCAAATTATAGAAAAAGTTTGTACGCACTCTAGTGGTCTTAATTTTTGTCCGAACCATTGAACAGATGTTCGCAGGTGAGCGACCCAGGGTCCCTTGGACCCTCTTGTTATTTATTAAATTTTCGTAAAACTTGCTCAAAAAGTAAGCGAGTGAATATCCAAAAGCAGGTCACAAAGAGATACCGAACTACCAAAAGCGACTTGGTGAATAGAGTTCTTTCACATTGTTACCTCCCCTTAGCGCTCTCTAAAATTGAAGAGCATATTTAGTCGATAAATGCACGCGAGGGGGCATCGTTTACTATTGTTAATATGACTAAGTGATTATAAAATTAAGAAAATGTTGATTAATCATCTCAAATTTATAAATAAGTAAGTTCAGTCAAACAACGAAGAATAAAAAACACGTTATGATCATTTACAAGCACATCAAGAAAGTTTATGCGCATTTTAAACATTGTTTATCGCGGTATTTTCAGGACGCGATTATCCAACGGATTTGTTTGGGTTATTATGAAAATAACACATGTGAATTGTGTTTACTAAAAATAAATCTGTATAATTGACAATTCAGACGAACATTATCGGACATTTTACTGTTTTACGGCATTTTTTGTAACGCTATATTTTATAGTGGAATGAGACATAATTATATTCTTATGTAGCTCGTCGGCGACTAGGTTGATATGTGTTTTGCGTGTTTTGCTTTTGAGAAAAAATATTACGTATTTACAAAACAGGATGATTCCAGCTACAACCCGAGAAATCGTTAAATTGATTGAACCAAACGAATATTGCCGGACGGCAGGCCAACCAAAACCTATTTTAAAAAAATCCAGAGAGTTTTGTTGTTTGTTTTTTTTAAATAAAAACTATCTTGATGTTGAAGTTCGTAATTGTTGTCGCTGAAGGTTTTGAAATATAATATTTTCATTTCTGTTTAAAATCAAAATGACCATGGACCAAAACAAATGAACGGGACTGCGATATTCAGGTCCGAGTTTAGTTTTATGACACTTAGCTGTTGTGTACATGTGTGCCCGAGGCAGCGTGTCACTATCACGTAATCTCTCAATAAACAGAAAATTTTGGAGCCGTGACCAAGACCAAGTTTCTTAATATTAATTAATATAATTGTAAAACCCATTCTAAATTCAGTTAAATTTATGTTTAACTAATTATCCTTTTCAATATTTTTAAATCATGAGATTTTGCCTGAAAATCCTTAGATCCGGAGAAGAACCTTACGGTCCGGAGATTTCAGATAAAATCCTGAGATTTTGGAGGTCTGCGGACATTAAATCTTCTTTCTACATCATTCCCGTAACACGTAGATATTCATGAAATGCGACTTAAACTAATGTCTATTGACTATGGCTGACGATTTTATATAAAAAAAGATGTTTATAATAACACGAATAACTTAATAAGCTTAACGGGCGTTGAATACGACGATACATTGCTGAATTCATCCGTTTACCTCCAATTTAGAGAGATCATGTAACATAAAATATATTTCTTGAAGTAAACGCATTTTGTCAGAAAAACTCGATACGCTTATATATGTGTCTGTGGAAAATATACAGTAACGTGTTATCCACAATGTATTTGTTTTCATATAAGACTTCCCGATTCAAAGTGGCAACCACGTCTTTGATTGTTTTACGCTTTTCAGTCAAATCTTGCCGACCAGACGTTTTAAGCATAAATATTCGGAAATTCTAAAACTCGAATTTATTATGCTTTATCATAATTATTATTATAATTTATCATTAGCTTTAAGACGACACCGTGATCATGTCTGTTCATTCTGTTAGCAATGACACAGTTAAATGCCCCCTCACTTGTCGGTTTAGGATAAAACCAATATTTTCGGCACCTAACGTGGCGTACGACGCATGCGCACAACAATGTGAAAGACCTCTATTCATGTTTCCCTGTTATAAGTGATATCTCTTTTATTAATTGTGATAATATAATGAATGTTCATTAAAATGTAGATGTTTAAAATCAGAAATTTCATTTGAAATTGTAAAAATGACCTTAGATATGCGTACTTACATATAACGTCACATACCAAAATCGCAGAGATTCTGAACGCTAGTTAAATAAAACTAACCGTCGTGGGTGGTAAAATCTGTTTTATTTCTGGTCTAGCAAAGTTTCACATGAATGGCACGCTGAATAGCATTTAATTATTTAACAAAAGTTACAAGAACTTTGTGTCTTGTTTTGAAAATGCACATTTTAAATTAAGACTGTCGCATCCTCGTTTTCAACTATCAAAAATTAAAATCGAACAATGTACAGATTTTTACATCAGATTATACCGGTGGTGATCTTTGACATTTTTACTGCGCTTGTTGCTGTTGTTGTTGTTGTTTGTTGTTTTTTTTAGCTTCCACATTAGTGTACAGCACATGCGAATTGCAGCATTTTATTACCATTCGTTTCGTCTTGATATAATTATACAGCGATATCAAGTTTGGATAAAGTGATCTCCCTTTGACTTAACGACAATAGGCACTTTCTCTTTAGTCAAAAACAGGTGACCGCCCTTGACATAGTACGATTCTTTCATACTGAACAAATATCCAATGTTACTCTTAAAATTTTATAATTTTATAGTATTACAGCTTTGAATTTACATGAGCGTGAGTATATTACATTTTGGTTTGAAAATTTTCATTTCTAAACGAACTACTTACCGAATACGCACGCGTGTTCCAAAAACAAATCAAATAAATAGCTCAGCCTCTGAATCTTACTCAGATATTTAAATTAATGCAAATTGAATTGCAATTAATGTTTCTTGAATAGCGAAAGATAGCTTCGGACGCACGTGAGGATACATGACCGGAGATTCTTTTTTTCTGCTAGCTTTCTGTATCTTTCGGCGGCACGCTTTCAGATATTGGCTTATTAAATATATGAGCGATCTTTCTAAAAACATAAACATTAAAGTATTTAGGAGTTTGTATGACTATAATAACTATTATTGAATTATAACAATATAATTACAGATTAACGCTAGATATAAGATATAAATATGAAGTTTATTTGGCGATTTCGGTATGCGACATGCAATGTTAACTACAAGTCCGCACATGTACCATCTTTTTGTCGATTTCAAATAAAATTTTTGTATTAACAAATCAATAATTTCAAATAATCTTGCATGATATTACCACACTGAATAAAAATAAATATTCAATATTGTATATTTATAACCATTTAATAAAGATTCACGCTATATTAAGCATATAAATATGTAGTTTACAAGCCGATTTTGGAATGTGACATACGAGGGTTGTCGCAGAAGTTAAAGGACTAACACTGTAGATTAAAGATTTCTTATAGTAGACAAAAAATAAAAACACTGTTAAATAGAATAAAATCTTCCTTATCAATATGTAAAATTTCGAAAACATACATAGAACAGGAATTAAAAAATAAACAATCAACACACATAATGGTGATCTGGCGCACAAACGAGCGTCATTTAACGTCACACAAGACGTCATCATCTAAACCTTCTCAATATAGTCACCTTCCGTAGCAACACACTTCCTGTGGCGTGAGATCCATTTCTGGAATATGTCATCATAAAACTCTGGATCGAATGTAGACACAATCTTCAACGTTTCTGCCATGAGTTCCTCGCCGCTGTCAAAGTGGCTGCCTCGTAGTTGCGACTTCACCTCCGGGAACACACGGAAGTCCATGGGCGCCAAGTCAGGACTGTAGGGTGGGTGGCTCAGACGCTGGAATCCAAGGACGTCGATCTCCAACAGGGTGGAACTCGCTGTGTGCGGAGGGGCATTGTCCTGGTGGAGAATCATGTCCGACAGCTCAAGGCCCGGTCGCTTCTTCGGGATCGCATGGACAAGATCACGGCGAAGGAGCTAAAATTTAAAAAAATATTTGATTTTATTTTAAGATTTTAGTGTTTTTTTAAAGAACATTTAATTTTGTTAAAAATATTACCTTCGAATAGTAAGCTGCATTAATGGTCTGTCCCTCTGGTACACGATGAATCAGGATCATTCCATGTCAGTCCATAAAGAACACAAACATGTGCTTTCCTCCGGACCTCGATACTTTGGCTTTCTAGGGTGGCGGTGTTGCGGGCGTCTTCCGCACGGACGAGTCAGCCTTGGTTTCTGGGTCATAATGCCAGAGCCAAGTTTTTGTCCTGCGTGATGATCCGGTCCAGGAAACGATCACCTTCTTCATCACAACGCGTGAGAAATTCCATGGACGACGTCACGCGCTGTGCCTTTTGTCCGTCAGCAGCCGCGGGACCCATCTTGCGCACACCTTTTGCATGTTGAGATCATGAAGAACTCGTAGCACAGTGTCCTTAGAGGAGTCCATGTCTGCCACTAATGTCCGTACTGTGAACCTGCGGTCCATAGCGATCCGGTCCTTCACCTTCTGTACAAGTGATATTCGCTTGGTCGCCGGTCTTCCACTGTGTGCCTCATCCTCTACAGACTCCCGACCTTCCCGGAACTCCTTATGCCATCGGAACACTAATGACTCGCAGCACTTGTATTTACCGGCATTTTGCACTTCTTTAAATGTTTGATTTGGCGTTTTCCCGAGTGCCTGGCAAAACTGTATAACCGCATGCAGTTTCACATCACCGGTGGACGTCATGACGTTTTCGCTTGGAGAACAGTGTCTTGATGAAAAACGTTGTAACTGAGTTACTGCAGATGTTACGCCGACCAAACTTACAGGAAATGACGTTATAACGTCACGTGTAAAGCAGACGATATTTTGTGCCATTGTCACTTTATTTGCCTGATCAACGGTATGGTTAAAAAGAGTATGTTCTGTTTAACGCAAACGTTAATATAGCGTGCGCCGCTCGTCGCTTAGGTTGCTATGGAAACACTTAAGTACCGAGTAGTCGTTATGCATATTCCAATTTTTACATTACGTTTATGTTGCATATGCGCCGGCGTTAATTATTGTAAAAGTATTCTATAAAATGGCAAAAAATAAACTTGTTATGAAGAAAGTCCTTTAACTTCTGCGACAACCCTCGTATATGTTAGTACGCATATCTACAGTCAATTTTGCAATTTCAAATGAAATTTCTGAATTTAATCATCTTAATTTTAATGAACATTCTTTTTATAATCCCAATTAATAAAAAAGGGAACTAATAACTGGGGAAAATGAATGTAAAAAGTCGCTTTCGATAGTTCGGCATCTATTTGCAACCCGCTTTCGGATATTCGCTCGCTTACTTCTTGAGCAAGTTTTACGAAAAATTAATAAATAAAAACCTATTAAGATGTCAGTATGAACATATTTTTGATTTAAAGCAATTTATTTAAGATTTATGCCATATTTAAGATATAAATAGGAAGTTTACCTGCCGATTTCGTTATATACAACGTTATATGTTAGTAGGCACATCTACGCTCATTTTTACAATTTCAAATCAAATTTTGATTTGAATCATCTTTATATTAATTAACATTCATTATATTATCACAAATTTTATAAAAATAATCATTAATAAATGTGAAAAATGAATTTATAAAGCCGATTTCGGTAATTCCCAGTCTATTTCGGTAGATTTCGGTAATTTGGCCGATTTCGGTAAATCGGGTGACCCCCTCTTTTCTTTAATTTTCTAAAGGCCCTGGACTGTAG